>PVLC010018858.1:0-32058 GCA_004027655.1 Graphiurus murinus | reverse complement strand
CTTCAGTTAAAAGGAAACAAAGCAAGGGGATTATATCTACTTCTAATTTAAGAACATAGCAAAGAGCTGAGCATGGTGGCACACATCTGTAATCCCAGTACTTGGGAGGCTTGCGACCAGAGGATCGCTGGTTCAAGGCCAGTCTTAGCAACTTAGCGAGACCCTGTTTCAAAAATGTAATAAAAGGGGAGGAGGGTTGAGAGTATAGCTCAGAGGTGGAATGTCCCTAGATTCAATCTCCAATATAAAGAAAAGAAAGAGAGAGAGGAAGAAAGAAAAACAAAGGGTTTATGTGTATTTTACTAAATAATTAAAATTAAATAAATTAGAGCCAGACGTGGTGGTGCACACTTGTAATCCCAGCATTTGGGAGGCTGAGACCAGAGGATCCCGGTTCTTGGACAGCCTCAGCTACCTAGTGAGGCACTCCACAACTTAGTGAGACCCTGTTTCAAAATAAAGAATAAAAAATAGGGCTGGGGGTATAGCTTGAAAGTAGAATGCCCCTGAGTTCAATCCCCAGTACCACAAAAAATAAATAAAAAAATAAATAAATTAGAAACACATGAGCCCTTTGCTAGTTCTTAAAATGTTGTCTAGTTGTTCAACAATCTAACTATAGTGTCCATTACTTCTTTTTAAATGTTATTTCTATGTTTTTATCAAAGTAACTTTTGTTCACAGTGGACCGAAAACAAAATGTAAGCCCCCAGGATTTTTTCTGGACATACAGATTTCTGAGACAGACGAATGTGCTGAAGTTTTATCTGGCCCTGTTGCGAAGACACCCACGTCTCCCCTTGCTCTGAGATGAGTCTGTTTTCCCCACATCTAAGCATAGGGAAAAAAAACAGAGCTGAGCTACCCAGAGAGAAGGTGGGTGAAGCAAGGAGCATGTTTGCAGAGGTAGAGGAAGAGAAGTAGTAAGTGTATACTTCACTCCTAAAGAAGGATGGGCACTCAGGTGGGGTGGGCTTAGGTGTGGATTCCATAGATACTAAGCTCTCAGAGCCGCGCAAGGGGTGCACATCCATTCCTCAGCCAGTCACTGTTGCCAGGGAATAAATGTCTGGTAGGAGCTTGGCGGCTCCAGTGGAAACCACATCCCTGAGCCTTTGTGAGGAAGCTTCCATGGACAAAGTCCCTTTCTTGAGGTCCATTTGTAGTCAAGGATGCAGGACAAGGAAGAAAAGAAAGCCCTGCTTTCTGAGAAGGAAAATTAAGAGATGGAGAGGCATAGAGGGAAAGCACAGAGAAGACAAGAAAATACAGAGAATTGTGGTGAAGAAAATATACCCATCTGAGTGTGCAAATCCCTATCTCTGGTGGCCCCAACCCTAAGACCTCAAGAGGAATACAGAGGGGAAGGAGAGGCCTGGGCATCCAGGCCTGCACTCATGTTGGCCTTTTCTTGCCACCTGGTTTAACCCTTACCCCAACCAGTTTCATGGTGTGGTGTGGCCACAGGATCCTAAGTTCAAATGCAGCTCTGCAGTAAGGAAACACTGCTCAATCTCAACCATTTCCTGTGTGTGCTCTGGGTCTGATGCTACCTAGACTCCCAAGTTGCTCTGAGAATGAAATGAGGTACCATAGTGGGTGGAATAGTGTACCCCCAAGTTCATGTCTGCCTAGATCCTCAGAATGTGACCTTGCTTGGAAATGGGGGCTTTTCAAATATAGTTTAGGCAAAGTCATACTGGATTAGGGTGGTCTGGTGTCCTTAAAAGAAAGGGAGGGAGCATAGAGAGACATAAAATGGAAGAAGACTGTGAGAGTTGAGGCAGAGGATGGATCAGGGCAAGGACTGCTGAGTGTCACTCACAGAGGAAGATAGGAAGAAGGAGGGGAGTAGAGGGAGCATGGTTCTGTGGCACCTGGACTTCAGACTCCTGGCTTCCAGAACTTGGAGAGAATACATGTCTGAGATGTTTTAAGCCACCAGTTTGTGGTGATTTGTGACAGCGGCCCTAGGAAATGGATAAGGCTGCCTACATAAAGTTCCTGGCGCATGGCTAGGACATGCTGGGACTTTTTTTCTTCTCCTTTTCTCGTACCCCTTAACGTACACCAACTTTACACAGCTCACGGATACCTGCATGCAAAGAAGCAAAGCTGAAAACGAAACCCAAACTTTGGCCTTGGCCGAGCTTAGTTCCTCAGAATCCATTCTGGTTTGAATTACCCTCTTCTTACAGGAAGGCTCAGTTGAACTATTGTGACATATTTTCTTCTCTTGCTTAATATCTCTACTCCCAATTCTTCCCTATATCTTGGCTGAAGAGAATCATGGGTTGCTGCTTCTGCTTGTTGGTGGTTTGGGTTTGGATTTTGGCTGTTCATGTTGTTGGAATCTGATGCAAAGCAACTGATTTTTGTTAGTGTCTTTGCCTAAGGAGCTCTGCCAAGTCTTGGTTTGAGTATTGAGTGGGTGAGAATTTCTCACACTTTCTGAGTTTGTGTGGTAGGCTGCGGGGAAGCTGCAGTGGTGAGGGAGGTGTAGGCATACCTTACTCTAGCTATTTGAGACAGTAGAAACTGTACTTAGGGGTACAAAAAAGCTAATTTCTTCTGACCCCCCAAAAGTAGAACTTTTCTTGCTTGTCCTAGTGCTTATTATTCTTTTATTTCCTTTTTGTGTGTGTGTGTGTGTGCGTGAAACGTGTATTATTGAGACCAAGGGAACCAAGGGCATTTTACTCTGAGCTACATCCCTTGCCCTAGTTTATTTTTTGTTTGGAAACAGAGTCTCATTAAGTTGCTGAGGCTGGCTTCGAACCTGTGATCCTCCTGTCTCAGCTTCCTAAGTACTGGGATAACAGAGGTGTGCCACATTCTGCTAGGCATGGTAGCATAAGACTCTCAGTAACTTAGCAAGACCCTGTTTCAAAATAAAATATAAAATTGGGCTTGAGTGTAACTCAGAAGAATGCCATTGAGTTCAATCCCCAGTACCAAAAAAAAAAAAGAATAGCTAAATTCTCAGCTTAAAGCTTAAAAATAGTGCTCTAAGAATAAGCCTAAATGTTAGGATATAAAACAAACTATTATTTCACTAACTTACAGAGGCAACCACTATATAGCAAAAGCTTGATTTGGGACTTCCTAGTAGGCCTATTTTTTCCACATAAAATTATCAGAGAAGAGAGAGAAAAATTAAACTTCAACTATTGATATTTATTGCTCACTGTTGGGCATGTCTAGTAGAAGAGAGGTAGTGATGAGTCTGTATGCAAGGGATAGAGCTCCAGAGATACCTACAAATCAGGACTTCTAATCCTGAAATTTTATGGCTATGTGGAAGGGTATGAGAGACACAAATTACCAAAATGCAAAGTGAGTATATTCAATGCAACCATTGAATAATAATGTAATTGTTTCAGTATTTCTGACAGCTGAACCAAGGGAAAACTATTTAGATTTCCAGCTGACTGGATTCAGCTGTCTGCCCACATAAGAAATAAGCAAAGAGTGTAAAAAAATGAATTTTATGCAATTTGATCAAACTGGGGAGAAGCAGCTAGATTACCTCTTTGCCAGTCCTACAGAAGTGGTTACAATTAATAGAAACAAAAGTCAGGTGATGAGCATTGTAGATTTAGCTATTCTGTGCTTAGCCAGAGAACAGGTCAGTGGTGCCTGGCCAAGTCAGAGGGTAGTTTTCATTCTCAGCATGAGGAGGTTCAGGAGCTCTTTGATTTATCAGGAGTCAAATACTGATTGGCCTGCATGTTCTCCAAGCTCCCTTTCAAGCCCAAGGTTCCACAAGTGGATGAACAATTCTGTTTTGGCCATTCTTGCCACAGGAAACTTCATTACCTGGGTTTCGTTCCTTGCCTGCTATATCTAGGTGCCTACCCCCTAGATTTTTCCTGTCTGTGAGCCTTTCCGCTGAACTGGAGCTCCTCAGAGGCAAGAACCATACCTTTAAGGTTCTCCCTCCCTTCTGAGTCCCAGGTGCCTGGTCCAGTGTCTAGCAATACACATACTCAATGGATGTTTGTTGTTGAATTGTTGAGTTAATTAATTTGCTGAAATGGCAGGTGAATCACACTGGAAATGAAATGTTTGTGAAATATGCAGGGAACAGTTTGATACTGCTTTGAAAAGGAGATGATGGAAATGTTCTCAGAGATAGTATTATGGGTCAAGCTTCAGAGATTTGCTGTACAATGCATTGGGTAGTGACCCCTAGATTGTGTGTCATTTTTATTTCATATGCCAATGTCCAAATATACTACATGCCTTCATTGTTGCATGCCTGGGTATCCCTGCAATAAGACATTTGCAGTCTGATCTCCTAAATTGTGTCTCAGACTCTAGACCTACATCTTTCTTGAATGCTTTGCATTATCCCATGACTCAAACCCAACTCATTGTCTTCCCTCCAAAATCAACTCCTGATTTTATATGCCTTTCCCCTCCCCTCTAGAGTCTCCAATATTGTTTCCATAGTCTGGCCATCAAACCACAGTAATCTTGTGGATTCTCTTTTTCTCTCCTGTATGGCAAATCAGTTGCCAATTGTTTTGTCAATTTTCTTTAATAAATTTCTTCTTCTTCTTGCTTCCCTTTTTTGACTCTAAGTCAAAGCTATGTTATCAACCATCTAGATGAATACAAAATCACCCAGTAATTGAGCAGCTAGCCTTCAATTCCATCCCTAAGCTCAATTCTATTTTGGAAAAAAAAAAATCAGATTTAACCTTTTTTAAACACTCCTTTGGTATTGTAACTCTGTTTTTGAATTACAGTCACTATGTCCCCAGTGGCAGCTCCACCTGGCGTTAATCTCTTGACATTCTCATCCTGATCTACATTTCCAGCCCAGTTAGACTGCTCATTGTCCCCTCAACTCACCCATACATGTGCACCTCGAAGGCTTTGCTTCTGGGGCTTCCGCAACACCAGCTAGAATAACTTCAACTCCAAATTCCACTAAATGCTTCAAAAGCCAGTTGAAATCCCAACCCTGCAGGGAGTCTCCCTTCCTCTAGTCATATTTCAGGGTTTTTTCATTTTTATCACTCTTTTTACACCAGTTCTTACTATTTTTCATGTGTACTTTTTTAATCATTTTATTGGTGCATTATAGTCTCGCATCATAATGCAGTTCACAGTGATAGTGACATACATGTACGCAGCACTTGGTGAAATTCCCCCCAATTCCCTCTCCACTCGCCCCAATTCCCCATACAAGATATTGAGATTGGCATTGGTATTGTCATATATATGCATGATGTCAGTAGAAATGATTCCTTCGTTAATTCTCCCTCTCCTCCCCCTAAACCAACTTCCTCACTCCACTGGAGTTCCTCCTCCATTATCTAAAGTCCCTCTTATATCCCAGTTACTCCCTAGCTTCTGCATATAAGAGAAAACATATTCCCCTTCGCTTTCTGTGACTGGCAAATCTCACTTAACGTAATGTTCTCCAGGTCCTTCCATTTTCTTACAAATGACATTACTTTATTCCTCTTTATTGCTGAGTAGAATTCCATTGGGTGCATTTCCCACAATTCTGTAATCCATTCATCTGTTGATGGACACTTGGGTTGGCTCCATAATTTGGCTATTGTGAATTGTGCTGCTATAAACATGGATATGCATATATTACTATGATTTTCTGATTTCAGTCCCTTTGGAAAAATACTCAGGAGTGGTATAGCTGGATCATATGGATTCATAGTTGAATCCTTTCCCAGTTTTCTGATGATCGATCTCCTCCACATTGATCTCCATAGCAGTTGCACTAATTTACAATCCCATTAACAGTGTAGAAGAGTTCCTACTTCCCTCCAACTATGTTATAGTTATATCTTGAAGGCTGGAGACCTTTCTTAGGTGAATCTCTATAAATTCTCCACAATCTAATATAAAAGCTTGCAACAAAATGGGAACTCAATGCTTAATGACTAAAAAATTGAGATGCGATTTGAACTCAAGTGCCCCATTATATTGAGTAGAGTAGTGTCTTAATGCTACAGGTAGTCTATGCCACAGATAGCTTAGAGATCAAATAACTATTCATATAACTATGACAGCAAAATGCTGACTGTAAGACCAATAAATTTAGATGCCTATAGGGACCCAACAATCAGCATAAATATTTAAATCCAACTAGGTATGGTGAACAGGGCAGGGAAAGAAAATGGGACAGTGAAGAGCCTTCCTGAGAAGAGATATGGAAATTGCCCCACCCAACTTTGATTAAAGACTTCAAAACTTTGACATTGTGGCTTATATACCAGTAGAAAATTCCAACATGGTGAATTTAGAGCAGTTGCACTAAGCAGTAACTGTCCCAAATTACTATGCATGAGGAGGGATGGGATTTCTGGACAGAATAAAAACTTACCAAGTGGCAGATTCATCCCCTTTTCTCTTTCTGCTCCCAGACCAACCAGCTCTGAGACCCCCTTGGTGAACCCACCCAAGAACCAAGGGAAACTCACCACCCTGTGACACTATGAAGAGTGATAGAACCTGAAGCTGATTCTTCATTACTTGCCCAAACACATTCAAGTTCAAATTACTTTAAATCATTGATAATTACAATTTATGTCATAGACACTTGACTTCAAAAACAATAGTCAGTTCAGGTATTTCATTTCATTTGGGGGTGTATTTATCTAGGTTATTATTAGGCTCTGCTAGACACTTAGGGAAAGGGAGGAGCCAAATGAGATGAGCTGGCAAAATTCACTTAATAATGAAGTGTTATACAAACAGGATTCTATGGTTTCTTGCCTTTTGGCAGGAAGCAAGTGAAACATGATCCTTTATGCTGGTTATCATTATACAAACGAATGCTTTTTCTAGTATTCTTGAGATATTTCCAGAATGTCTATGCCTTAGTTTTCTACAGACCAGATAATTTCTTGAAAGCATTGGTTGGGTCTTATTTGTTCATGTATTCTAAAGCTTGGCATCAAGTAAATGTTTTGAATGAATGAATGCATGAAAGAAAGAAAAGAAGGAAAAAAGCTTTCTGTGTTACTGAAGCACCACATATTTCTTTTTATCTATTTCATTACATATAGATCTCAGCAGAGAGTAGAAATGGCAACAAGGTAGGCCTATAGCAACCAAGAAGTGAAACTGCTAGCACCTACTATGACTTTTGATGCTCTTACAAATTTTGCTTGAAGTGTCTTTCTCGTGTTCTGCTTATAAACCTCTCCTAGGAATTTATAGGAGTATTCTTTATTTCTCTGGAGAGTTACAACTTCCTAATGCAATTGAATAAACTAATAGTATTTGTTATGCATAAATATGCAGAATAAAAGCTAACAGCTACTAGGGAGAAAGTTGAATATAAACCATTAAGTATAAGGTAGATAAATACCCTGGTGATACAATAGTGTTCAAATATTTGCTTAGGATGATCAGAGTAGGTTTCAAGAGGTGGCTTTGTGAGTCTTAAAACTGGATGGACTTTAACTAGCTGATATCTTAGTGAGATTGGTGAAAGAAGTGGTGATATAGGGATTAATGCAATATTTAGACCAGAGATTACCAGTTACCCGCATAAGTGATATGATGATGAATGTAAAGAATGCTTTGCCATTTACCGAGTATTGTCCAAAGGCCCACAGCATTTCTTTCACTACTTGTGACTCAACCAAGGGATTCAGATGTTGGAGAACTTGATGATTTACAGTTTCTAGCCCCGCCAGTACAGTTAAGATGAAAATGGACCACCAGATGGAACAAACAGTAAGATCTTTATTTGTAAAACTCCAGTGAATTTTAGATGTGGGGACTAAGAGGGTGGCATGGTCGCTTGAACATGTTTGTTTTCTTTCCTGGAGAAGTACCAGCACAATGCTCGTTCAGCTGAAGAAGTAGATACTCTGCAAATTGTGTGATGAGTTCATTAATTTTGGCCTTGTACTCTGTAAGTTCTCTAAATAAACTTTTTTGAGCCTTGCCTACCTAGGTATAAAAGAATTCATGCTTCCCTGACTTTATTTTATGATCTCTTCCCTAATTTTAAAAGCACTCAAGAACCTGCTTTTTCAGAAAACATAGTTTTCTTAAAGAATCCAGACTGACTAGTGTTTCGAGAGAGGTTGGTGAAGGGCTAGAGTTATCTATGGAAACATCCTATAGCAGGGACTCTGCCATTCTATAACAGAGACATTGCCTTTGCTAACAGCAGTAACTCTTTATCTAGGCTTGCAGATGCCCGGTGTGTAACTGGAAGAAGGATGAAGCTAGACATCTCTGCCTTCATTTTGCATCTGTCTCCTTTATCACTCTTTTGTGACCCACTCATCTCTGCACATAGGCACATTAATCATTTAAGGAGTGTTCATCTAAAACTGGTAACGCATGACTTATTAGCCTTAAATTCACCTAGCCATAGAGTCCCCCTTCAAGACTTAGACAAGATTTGCAGGATCATGTCCCCCATTCTGCTGTACTGGGAATTGAACCCATTACCTCACACATTTGCAGGGATATTCTATGTCAGCTTTAACAGCATCAGCACCCCTGGAGCAGCACCTATACGTCTTCGTTGGTACTCTTACACCTTCCAGGAAACACCCCATAATGAGACTGCCCCTTAGTAGGAGCAATCATCTCATGGAAACTGAACTGTCCCTTCCGGATCATAGGTCTGTTAGTGACAAGTGGAAATTCCCCCCACCTCCCAAGGAATAAGAACTTCTCTGGAGCTACCTCACAGAACCAGAACTGAAATAATGATCCACCAGACCACAGTGTGACCAAAACTGCTTAATTATGCACACCTCTCCCCCCTGCCCCAATTCTTCTTCTATTTATTTATTTTGATACTGGTATTGAGCCTAAGGGCATTTTACCTCTGAGCTACACCCCCAGCACTTTATACTTTTTATTTTGAAACAGGGTCTTGCTCAGTTGCTGAGGTTCTCACTTTGTTGCTGAGACTGACCTTGAACCTGCCATCCTCCTGTCTCAGCCTCCCGAGTACTGGGATTACAGAAGTGCAACACCATGCTCAGTTTCTTCCTCTATTTAAACTGAAAGCTTCTGCTTACACCCTGAAGACCAGGCTGGGATGCTGGATCTCACTTTAACTTCCCAATATGGGCATATAGATTAAAGTTTCTCTCTTGCTTTTTCTCTATTTGGGGGTGAGTGCCAGACCTAGTTAGTTGGGACCCCCAGAGTCAGACCTCTGGCTTAGTACTTCAGTTACAATTCTTCCAGGCGACAGCTTTGCAAGTAATCTTACTATTGAAATTGAATCACCTTCCCCCTGTGCAGAAATTCTTGCTTCAACATGGACCCTTTTCTTAAGAAGTCCAAGGATGATGACCTCCCTACCCATTAGCAACCCATTCCATTGTGGGGGCTCTAACTGATGGAAAGTTCCTTCTCAGGTTGGGCCAAATAAACAAACAAATGAAGGTTTCTGCTTCTCCAAAAGAAGAAGGAGAGGCCTGGCAGATGGTAGTTTCAGATTCATGAGTATGATGCTAAGTTGTCATGTGTTCATTTCTTTGTTGACACAGCAAAGTTTTGAAGACCTAATTAAGAAAGACAGAAGTGTAACAGCTTAACATACCAGTAATGAATAAAGTACTAACACCAGAGGTGAGGCAGATACAATCAAGGCAGGACACACTAAGGTAGTTAGGAAAGGCTTATGTTAAATGTAGAAAAATGTGAGGCCTCTCGGCAAAAGAAATACATCATACAATATGATTTTTAAGGCTCATGAAGAGACTGAGGTAAAGGAAAAATAAGATTAGAAAAAGTAAAATGAAGGTGGACATGGTGGTGCACACCTGTAATCCCAGTACTTGGGAGACTGAGATTGGAGGATTGCAGGTCTAAGGCCAGTGGCATACAGTAACTTACTAAAATCCTATTTCAAAATAAAGAAGAAAATAGGGCTGGGGGTGTAGCTCAGTGGTAGAATGCCCCTGGGTTCATTCCCTAGTATTACTACCACTAGTCCTAAAAAGAAAAGTAGATAAAAGTAAAATCAGATTCCAATTCTCAAAGCAGCCACAAGGTGCTATTAATGGAAAGTGCATATATGTCCATGTGGCTGTGGAAGGGGAGGCCTGATCAGGGAAGGTTTTACAGGCCACAGGCACTAAGTAGAACTTTACTTTGTAAATAATGGGAGCTATTAAAGTCTTTTAACCAAGAGTGACATCATTGGATTTGATTATTACAGACATTATTCTACCATGTAAAGGGGCAATTCATTTAAGCAATACTGGATGCCTACTTGCTGTTCTAGGGGCTTGAAGGCATAGACACTGAAGGCATAGGCAGTGATCGATCAAAACAAAGACTCCTGTCCTCTTAGCACTTACATTCATATGGAAGATGATAGGTGGTAATATAATAAAGAAGTAAATTATGTAATATGGTACAGGATAATGGCTGATTTGGGGAAATAAGAGATGGGTTAGGAGAGTTATGAATGCTTGGGGTTCCAGGCATAGTGGTATATCCCTATAAAACCAGTACTTCGGAGGTTGAGACAGGCAGATTTGGGGCCAGCCTCTGAAACATAGCAAGACCCTCAGCAACTTAGCAACACCATGTTTCAGAGGAAAAAAGGCTGGGGGGAGAGTGTAACTCAGAGGTAGAACTCCTCTGGGTTCAGTCTCCAGTATCAGAAAACAAGAATGCTGGGAGGCTGTTGAACTTTTACATAAGGCAGTCATGCCAGAAGAGCAATAAATGCATCCAGATATAAGAATATGCAAACTGGTAGCAAGGTTGGCCCTTAGAGGTTGGAGCTGGACAGGAAGACACACAGGCCTGAGGACAGGCATAGAGCCATTCAGACAGGGACTTCCAATGTCCCAAAGACCCAGATTGTGATGGATGGGGTGGGGGGATCAAGGGCTCAGATGACTCCTCTCTGTCTTGCACACACCTCACATGGGGCAGGGTCACAGTGGGGTCCTCTAAAGATCGACCCAAGACAGAGGTTTCTCTTGCTGGGTTATTTGAAGGACTTTGGATTTTTCTCTGAATGAAATGTTGAGCCATCAGAAGGTTTCAAGCACACATGATTTGTCTTACAGTTTTAAAGAATCATTCTGCCTGTTGGGAATCATCTGTTAGAAGGAGAGATTAGAATGATGGGGTTGAGTTATCAGACTACTGCAGACATACCACAAGGGATGATAATGGCTCTGGCTGATATGGAAGCAGAGGAGGTAGTGAGAAGTGGTCGCATTCTGGATAGATGTGAAGGAAGGGCCTAGAAGATTTTTTAATGAATCAGATATAGAGTGAGAGATGCAGAGTCAAAGATGATTCCAAGATTGTGTCCTCTGCCTCACTAGAAAGGAAAACAGTAGTGAGGAGGCTCTGCTATGTATAGGATAAGAAGGAATGACTAGAGGGTAAATTAAGGTGATGGCAATCATGTGGCAGAATGGAGAAGGATCATCCAGGAAGCCTCAAAGAGGTGACAGGGCTAGGGGGTGGACTGAATTTGCCAAATGAGAGAGGAGTGGATATAATATCCCTCCCCAGATTCTGCCTGGAGGTCAGCATTATTACTATTATTATTATTATTAGCATTATAGGAAAATAAAGCACAAAGTTTGCATAAGTCACTCAAGGTGTTAGAGGCTAATAATTTGTAAATCCAAAGTTTGGACTCAGATGAGTCTGATTTGAGAGCCTGAGCTCTTGACCATTGCATGGAGCACATTTTTCCTAGAAGATATATTAACAGGAAGGCACTTGGAAAGTACTTTTATAAGTGTCTGTCCTTTAGTTTGCCCAAGGATGCAGTATGGCAGGAAAGTCCCTTTGGATGGGCAAGGAAGAAAGGGAAATTAAAGCCAGTGGTAGATGATACAGGAGTCCTTTCTGTTACTAGAACTATGTTGTGTTACCTTTCATGTTCTAAACATAGGAAGTTGGTGCAGTTTAAGATGATACCTTTTCAGGCTATATTTCCATTTTGGTAAGGAAAAGTGCTGTCAGGATCAGGTAGGTGTGCCTCAAGCATTTCCCTGTGGAAATCTCCCAGTTGCTGCTTGCTATAATAACATCTTACCTAAAATAAAAACAAAATGATGCTCAATGTGTAGCTTACATTTCTGTCTAGCTACTGCTTCATTTTGAAGTAGGTTAGAAGAAATAAGACATAGTTAGAAAGGAGACATAAAGGAAGAGATAACTTTAAACTGTGTGTGATGGCACATTCCCATAATCCCAGTACTTGGGAGGCTGAGATGAGAGGATTGCAGGTTCCAGGTTAACCTCAGCAATTTAATGAGACACTGTTTCAAAATAAAAAGTAAAAAGGGCTGGGGTGTAGATAGGAGTTAAAATTCCCATGAGTTTATTCCCTGATACCACCAGCACCACTAAAAAAGAAGAGAGATGAGAGAGAGAGAGAGAGAGAGAAATTACTTTAACATGAAAACTTTATGCTAAAATAATTCCTCAAACCTTCATTCCACAAGCCAGATCTCTCTCCCAGGCCTATCACTTCCAAATGTCTGGGAAATCGACAAAACTTCATTCACAGTCTTAATGTTATTGGAAATTCACTCACTTATGATAGTTACTTTGTATACTATTAAGTAACCCCCACCCTGACAAATACTTTAAGCAAGAGATATATGATATTTTAAGAAATCTATAATTTAGAGGACTTTCCAGTATTATATATTGATCAGATAATAGAGACCACGATCAGCCTAAGAATCCTGAAGCTGACCAGACCAGTATGAACTATTTTGAGATCGCCAGACTGTGATCCCTACATACTTTCCCATACTCACCCATCACCAAGTTTCCTTTAACAGAAGAACCGAATGGCTCACACTTGTAATCCCAGTGCTTGGGAGGCTGAAACAGGAGGATCTCAGGATCAAGGCCAGCCTCAGCAACTTAATGAGACTTTGTTTCAAAATAAAAAATAAAATCTGGCTAGAGGTATAGCTCTGGGGTAGAATGCACCTGGTAATAACCCCCAGTAGAAAGAAAGAGGAGGAGAAGGGGGGCATCTGAGAGAATGCATTTCTCACTTTGGAGATAGTCCACATCCTCCCTTAAGTGTGTGTTCCTTGCTTTCCTAAATAAATCTCTGTGCTTCTATTGACACTGAAATTCTTTTCTACCATGAATGTTGAAGACCCCACTGGTCCTGAGTTGAGTTCCTCTCTCTCTGAGAATTCCTTGGGTCTTCTTTGCCATTTCTCCTATGACAATTTCTCTTCACTCTTTTAGAGTACTCTTCTCTAGAGAGTTGCTTGTTTTCTGATGTCTCTGCAGCCTTACCTCCTTGTCTCTCTTGAGTCCACTCAGACTTTCACGTGCCCTTGTCAGGATCATGGACAACCTCCATCCTACTAATCCAGCTTTCAGGAGCATGTCCCTCTACTGATCACATGAGCTGACTTTTTCTGCAAATGTCCAATTTTTTTTCTTACCCAGGATCATTGTACTTTTGAGCTATGCCCCTAGCTCTTTTTATTTTTTACTTTGAAACAGGGTCTCACTAAGTTTCAGAGGACTTTCCTAATTGTGGTACTAGGGATTGAACCCAGAAGCATTCTACCTCTGGGCTACACCCCCAACCGTATATCTCACTAAGATCCTGAGAGTCTTGCTAAGTTACTGAGACTGGTTTTGAGCCTGCAGCTCTCCTGTCTCAGCCTCCCAAGTACTAGGATTACATGTTTGCACCACCATGTAGGGCATACAAATGTCCACTCTTGAATAACTGGTTTCAAATCATCCTTGAGTGAATTACGAAGGCTTTTCCTAATAATCATTTTAAGCACTCTGTTATTTAAGGAATGTATGACTCTGTGACCAGGCTTTAGCTGGCTTTACCATTGGAAAAATAGTTCATTCTACTCACAGATCCCAGAAGAAAAGGACCATATGCCACAGGAATCCTCAGGTAAGTAGAGAAGGGAGAGTGGGGATACGTGGGCAGCACATTTATTGTGGGTTCCATTGGAAGGAATGGGTGACACAGGGAAAGCATATTCAGAATTGGATGAAATGAATTTTCCAATCCAGGTTCTGCAGCATAGGAGCTGTCTCTAGTTTTCTGTCTCTGGGGTGATTAAGGGAAGGAACAGTGATGGGAGATGTGAAAGTCCCCAGTAAAGGAGGTGGTCAAGGGAACTGGGTCTGGGTTGGTTGATTTGACTTAAAAGGGTGCTCTTCAGCACACAGTTTATTGTCTCCTGAGGATAAACCAGTGGGGAGGGGTAACAAGGCTCCAGAATAGCAAAGCAAAAGAATATAAAGAATGAAGGATATGGCTGCTCTACACTACCATTTGCCATTTCACCTTTGTGTGTGTGTGTGGGGGGGGTGTTTACCAGAGATTGAACCCAGGGGCATTCCACCTCCGAGGTATACCCTCAGCCCTATTTTATTTTTTGTTTTGAAACAGGGTCTTGCTAGATAGCTGAGGTTGCCCTTGAACCTGTAATCCTTCTGTCTTAGCTTCCCAAGTACTAGAATTACAGGTGTGCACCACCACACCCAGGTATTTTACCCTTCTTAATTTTCTTTGCTGGTGTCCTCCCTTCATAAAGACCTATAATGTTGGATTGCTCCATGTCTCAGATCTTTGCATCTTCTCTTCCCTCTCCCACAGGCAATGTCATGCAGCTCTATGGCTTTCAGTTATACTCATTGATCACTCCCATTTTTATATCTCTGCTGCAAACTTTGGACCACCTGTTATCCAGTTGCCTTCTGTACACCTCCACTTGGAGGTCTAAGAGGCATCTCGAATCAAACACACGCCAAATACAACTCACAGTCTCTTCTCAATCTGCATCTCCCTCAGACCTCTCCATTTTCACAAATAACATCTCCACTGCCCTAATGATTCAAGCCCCAAACATAATAATTTTCCTATGATTCTCTATTTTTCTCAAACTGCATATCCAACCTGTTAGCAATTCTCCTCTGATACTCTTTCAGAATATAGACAATCTAAGTCAATGGAAAGCTAGGCTGTCTTCATGGATTAGAAGACTTAATAGTATTAAGATGGCTATAGTCCCCAGGTAGAGCTACAGGTTGAATACCAAAATTTCAGCTTCCCTTTTTTTAGCAGAAATAAGCAAGTTTATCCTAAAATTTATATGGAAATGCAAGGACCCAGAATAGAAAAAAAGCAAACAAACAAAAAGACATGAAAAAGACAACAAAGTTGAAAGATTCACACTTCCTGATTTCAAAACTTACCACAAAACTACAGTGGTCAATACTATATGGTCCTGACATAGGACAGACACAGAGTTCAGTGAAATAGAATGGAAAGTACAGAAATAAACCCACCCACATATTTCTGGTCAAGTGATTTTTTTTTTTTTTTTTGCAAGGGTACCAAGAAAATTCAATAGAGAAAGGATAGTTTTTTCCCCAAAAAAATTATACAGGGATGACTGGATATCCATGTGCCATTGTAAACCTGTAGCCTTACCTCCTATCACATATACAAATTAACTCAAAATGAATCAGAGACGTAAACATAAGAGCTAAAACATATTTATTTCTCACGAGAAAACATAGATGTAAATCTCTGTAGCCTTGGAATAGGCAATATTTTCTTAAATATGACACCTAAAGTATAAGCAATGAAAGAAAAATAGATAATTTAGACTTCTTCAACATTAAATTAATTTGTAATTCAAAGTTAAATTTAAATTACATTAAAACAACCTGATATGATGGCACACACCTGTAATTCCAGTACTTGGGAGGCCGAGACAGGAGGATCACAAGTTTGAGGACAGCCTCAGCAACTTAGCAGGACTCTCAGCAACTTAGTGAGACCCTGTCTCAAAATAAAAAGTAAAATAGAACTGGTGATATAGATCAGAGGCAAAACACCCCAAGTTCAATCCCCAGTACTCTCCTCACAAAAAAAAATTACATTAAGACATTTGTGCCTCACAGAACACCATCAAGAAGCTAAAAAGATAATCTGCAGAATAGGATAATCTGCAATATTTGCAAACATATATTGGACAAACAGTTTGGCAGTTCCTCAAAAACATACCATTTTATCCAACAATTCCACTCTTACATAGATACCCATGAGATCTGAAAGTGTGGATATGCAAACACTTATACATGGGGATTCATAGAAGCATTTTTCATAACTGTCAACAACTGGAAACAACTCAAATATCCATTAACTGATGAATGGGTGAACCGAATGTGGTATTTAATATAATGGAATGTCATTCAGTCATGAAAAGGAATGAAGCATTGATATGTGGTACAATAGAGATGAACTTTGACAACTTTGCTCAATGAAAGAAACCAGTCACTAATAGCCATGTTTTGTTATGATTCCATTTATATGAAATGCCCAGCATAAGCAAGTGATAGAGACAGAAATCACATTAGTGGCTGCCAGGGATTTAGTGAAAGGGAAGAGGACACAAGGTGGAGGTGGATTCTTTTAATGGGTGTGGTTCCTGTCGGGGATAATGAAATATTCCAAAATTAGATAGTGGTGTTGATTGCACAACTCTATGAATACACTGAAACCACTGAATTGTACTATACACTTAAGAAAGTGTGTATTAAATACACCTGCATATACAGATGCTTCAATAAAGTTGTCAAATTTTTTAAAAATAAACAAGGGGGGGAAATGTAAATCCCCCAACAGACTACCCACCCCCACTAGCCCCACCACCCTAATCCAAGCTGTCATTTCCACAAAGACATTCCCAACTGATCTTCCTGCTTCTATTCTTGCCAGTCGCCTCTCTTCCCAACACATCTACCATCCAGGCAAAGGTGGGTCCCCTTTTAGAAATGTAAATGAGGTCATGTCATTCTCCTGATCCAAACTCCCCCCTGGCTTTCAAGCACTCTCAGAACAGCTCTGCTGTTACCTGACTTAGACATACAACTCCAATAGATATCCCTGGAGAAATGATCCTAGGGCCAATAAAAGTCTAAAAGCCCCTTTAAGAAAAGAATAGCTAGCTGGGTGTGGGTGGCTCACGCTTGTAATCTCAGTACTTAGGAGGCTGAGACTGGAGGATCTGGGTTCAAGGCCAGCCTCAGCTACTTAGTGAGACTCTCCGAAACTTAGTGAGACCCTGTTTAAAAATAAAGAATAAAAAATATGGCTGGGGGTGTAGCTCGGAGGTAGAATGCCCCTGGGTTCGATCCCCATTACCACAAGAAAAAAGAAAAAAGAAAAAGAACAGAATAGCTGACAGTGGTGTGCCAAGGACATGCTGTAGATAAAGGACACCTAGGACCCAATGGGGAAGCCCGGGGGTGGAGCAGGACCAAGGTGGGTCACCAGTCCATCACTATCTAGTTACTCTTAGTAAGAGACAGTTCAGTGGTGGGCACACCCGGTTGCCGCCCTCACAAGGGCTTGACTACTTGGCTGCTTAGTCAGTCAGCAATTCTCAAGTGTCTGATTCTTCAACTTCCAGTCCAGTTAGAGAAGATAGTATGCATTATCCACTTGACAAACAAGTTAGGTGTTCGGGTCTGCTGCTGAAAAATCAGGGAAGGCTTCATGGAAGACATAAGGGTGTGCAGAGAACCAGCTCCTTGCTTCCTCCTACCTGAATCCCCTCTCAACCTACAACTTCTCTTCCTAACTGTTCTCCACCACCACCTACCTTGCCCAAAAGATTTGCTTATGAGTCATTATTCTCAGTAACAAGCAAATCACCAAACTATGAGCCCAAGAAAGGTGCTTTAGATCCTGAGGCTTTCAATCATTCCCTTCATATCCAGCATAGAACATGTTCCTCCTGCTGCTCCTGCTGAGCCTGGGACTGCAACTTCATCAGACAGCAGATAAGAAAGGACAAAGGGAGGGCCTGGTGGCAGGTGGTAGCCCCTAGCTAAGGTCAATAATTGGAGCATGGTCCTCAGGCTGAGGGATTTCTTTGAGAGAAGTATGATTACTGACTGTTACAAGCATCACAAAAAGAATGGTGCCCAGGATGGCTTGTGTATTCTCATGTCCTTCTCTTAGAGAAGCAGAAACTAAGGACATTGATCCATCCGTACCTTACTATCCAGTAACATTGATGACAAGAAGACAGGACCACACACATCTGAACTGGTACAAGAGGGCAGGGTTGAGTTCCTTTCGAGGTGAGAAGCCAAGCAGCTGTCCCCATCCATTCTGGTAGGGATAGTGAGGAGACTGTGGTCAGGACACCTAGAGGACTTTGTTCATCTAAAGAATGTCTTTCAGAGCCAGGCATGGTGGCACACACCTGTAATTCCAGTACTTGAGAGACTTAGACAGGAAGATCAGGGGTTCGAGACCAGCCTCTGCAACTTAGTGAGTCCTCAGCAACTTACTGAGACCCTGTTTCAAAGTAAAATAGGACTAGGGGTGTAGCTTGGAGGTAGAATGCCTCTGGGTTCAACTTTCAGTATTGAAAAAAAAATGTCTTTCAGACATTCTACCAATTATTATATGTTTATGTGAGTTCCTCATTTAAAAAGCAACAGTAGCAGTCAGTGGTCATCCATACCTTAATGTGTATTGCTTGAACTGAAAACTCAGTGTCTTCCTCAAGCTCCAGCAAACAATGCATCTGGAGGTTATGCCTTTGGACTTGAAGCAGGGGCACCTGCTGGAAAATGTGAGTGGGCCATCTCAGAGTTGGTTGTTTTCCTGGGGAACATACTTTAGACCAGTCAAGCACAGTCAGGACCATGAGTGCACTATTGTGGGAGAACACCAGGAGGTAAGAGAAAAAGGAGAGGTGGGGTTGGAGGACTAGGTCCTGCATGACAGCAACCCTAACCCCATGAAAATCACCTAACATTCTGCTGGTGGTTGAGAAAGAATCCTCTGGCACTTGATAACCTTCTGAGGCACTTTCTCCTCCCACTCAGGTGGTCCCCCCACTGCCCTTTACAAGTCACACTCCTCTCCCTCCCTTGTCTGGCTCTAGAGACTTAGGCTTGACACCCTCCTAGAGAGAAGATCACAATATTCTGCCCCTCCTACCTGCTCCTGCAGTGCCAGCTAAAGAAACCCTTCCTGCTTCCTCTGTAAGAAACCCAGAATTTTAGAGACATGCAAAAGAGGCAAAGACCCCTGTGTACCAAAGAGCATCAAGTCTCTGTAAAGTAATAAGGTCACCCAGGGCCAAAAGAAGGATCCGAAGCTTCAGTTCTGCATCCTTGACAGGACTAGGGGCTTCAGGAAACATCTTGGGGACCATGCAACTTCTATGGGTTTGTAACTTAAAAATTCCCAGATTGGAGCCGGGCGTGGTGGCGCACGCTTGTAATCCCAGCATTCGGGAGGCTGAGACCGGAGGATCCGGGTTCGCAGCCAGCCTCAGCTACCTAGTGAGGCACTCCGCAACTTAGTGAGACCTGGTTTCAAAATAAAGTAAAAAATAGGGCTAGGGGTGTAGCTCGGAGGTAGAATGCCCCTGAGTTCAATCCCCAGTACCGCAAAAAAAAAAAAAAAATTCCCAGATTGTGTTTTTTGTTTGTTTGTTTGGGGGGATTATGTTTGTTTGTTTGTGGTACTAGGGATTGAACGCAAGGGCATTCTACTTCCAAGTTACACCTCCGCCTTTCTTATTTTCGATTTTAACTTTTTTGGTACTGGGAATTGAAACCAAAAGTATTATACTTCTGTGCTACACCCTTAGCCCTTTTTATTTTTTATTTCTGATAGGCTCTGTGTCGGCAGGGCATGGGGTAATGCAATGAAAAAAAAATGCTCTTCAGACTTTATTCCTGGTCTCGAAGAGGTGAGAGAGAAGAAGGCAAGAGAGCCAAATCTCTGGGAAGAAAATTCACCTCCTTCTTGCATTACAGGTTTACAGAATTAAGATTGGGTCATCAAATCATTAATTGTCTCTAGCTAAGGAGTAGAGCATTGTGTTAGGAATGTTTTAGAAGACAAGTTGTCATCTGGCAGTTTTGCAAGAGCTTCAGAGGTTGCTGTGTTCAGCTCCCTCCTCGGGTTGGTCTTCCACCCTTAAGCAAAGCAAGCAAAAGGTGTAGCAAGATAGGAGGAAATAGCTTAAATAGAGAAGGGGCATCGAGGTCACTATCTTCAGTACCCTCAAGAGAGGCAGTATTCTGCCAAAGCTAGCAGGAAGCTTTAAATCCTTAAGCCAATATTCTTTAGACTTAGAAGTTTCCCACAATTTTGAAAGAGGATCTTGATACATTGCTAAAGCTGGCCTCAAACTTGCAATCCTCCTGTCTCAGCGTCCCAAGTATTGGGAATACAGACCCAGCTTGTTTCTGCCTTTTCTCTTAGGAAAAGAATGAGCTAAGGAAATAGGAGTGGACCTTTTTTTTTTTTTAATCCCTCACTTGATTTTTCTATAGGGGAGAGACTTTTCCTTTAAAGGTAAGCAGCACAGGCAATGAAGATAGGCAATGATTAAATTAGCATAGGGAATAGAGTTTACATTTACTGAGGACTAGGATTAGGCTTAATTTCAAATATTATGCAAGGCACTTTACATATGTTATATCTCACTTAATCTAATTCACAATAACCATTTATCAAGTGGAAAAACTGAGACTCGGGAAAGTTACGTAATTCACCCAAGATTGCATAGTTTTTGAGTGGTACCTGATTTCAACAGAGCTAATGTCCTTTCTGCTTTACTTGGCTACAACAATGATGGAAAGAAAATATGGCAGACAATCTTTAACTTTTTCAACTTGACAGTAGATTTTTATACATAAGCTTAAATATGGGTAGATATTGAATATTTATTCTGAACATTTTTTAAAAATGTGTGATGAATTATCTTCATGAATTAACCAAAAGGAAACTAAAAACAGTGTTTTCTGGCTTATCTACAAACTCAGAACTCCACATTGCAGATAATTTCAGCTCAAATACTAAATGCCTAAATTAGTATCTGCTCATGATTTTTTTTTAAAAAAATCTCATCATTTCATGCTTCTCTAATTAAAGGGTTTTTATTTCAAAGGAGGCTCCCTGAAAAAGAAAAACAAACACCTAAATGCCAAAAAAATTGAAAACTGGTAAGTGTTTACTCAGAGGGACACCCTAAGGCACATGATGTACTTATACAATCATATCAAGGTCACTCACTGAAGTGAACCTGAGGGGGAGGGAGGGGGAGGGAATGGGGTGGGAATTGGGGAAGGGGTCAAATGAGAATTGTGTGCAAATATGTTGTTAACAACTTGTACTTAACAAAGATGTATGCTATATTGCACGAATTACTACAATAAAAAATTAAAAGAAAAGGTCTGGGCTATAGGTAAAAAGAATAATTGAATCCATTATATTTACTCATTTTAAAACTTAAAGCCAGGTGTGGTGGCACACACCTGTAATTCAAGTACTTGAGAGGTGGAAATAGTAGGATCGCAGTTTCAAGACCAGCCTTTGCAACTTAGTGAGACTCCCAGTGAGGAGGCAGAAAGAAGTAGGCAGATAGGGTCAGAGGGCCATGGTGGAAAAACTGGATTTCCTGAGTGGCAACAGATGCTAACTAACTTTCAAAACTCCTGAAAAGACCAGACCTCCCAAATATCAAGTGATAGCAAGATCAGAAGCCTCCTGACAGCAACCAGAGCTTCACAGCGTCTAGTTGTTACTACTGATAAAAAATCCCAGGAGATTCCCCTGAAAGCCCAGGAAACAGCATCTGGAACCCCAACTGAGAGAAGGAGACTCAAGGAAGGACACTATGCAAATACACCATGCAAATCCCAGGAAATCGCCTGAGACCCCAACTGGAAAGGAGACTCAAATAAGTGTATAAATCCCTAGACTGAGCACTCTAAATGGTTTCCCATTCTGAGAACCCCTCCCTTTTGAGAGCTTTTCTTTCTCTCACAGATCATGTTGGCTTTGAGAGAAAGTAGTGTGTAATTGTCAGCACTGAACTCCGGCAACCTCCAGGTAGTGAACAAGAAGACACTCTCTGGACATCAAAGCCAACTGAGGCCCCTAGTGGTGGCCTGAAACTCTCTTCCGCAGATAGTGTGGACTTTGGGAGAAAGCACTTTGCAGTTGATGGTGTGTGGCTTGGGCTACTCCCAAGTAGTATCCAGGAGGCAGCTGCCGGACTCCAGGGCACCCATTGCCTCTTTTTCCCTTCCCTGTTCTCTTTACAATAAACTATTCACTCACCTTTCTGTTGTCTACAAGTGTTACTTGTAGACAACTTCATAGACAAGAACCCCAGTAAGGAAGACGTTCACTTCACCAGCAACCTAGTGAGTCCCTGTTTCAAAACAAAAAAATAAACTTGATCTGGGTGTGCAGCTCAGGGGTAGAATGACCCTGGGTTCAATCCCCAGTACTACAACAACAACAAAAACTCATTAGTAAGAATTATCTATTTATATATTATTTGTGTAATAAAATATAACTTTAAAAATAAAAGAAAGCTTTAAAAAGCATACAAGAGCAATCAGGCTGCAACACCTGATTCCGGAGAGAGCCATGGCTTTCAGGGTGGCCAAACTGCCACTCTAGACCTGCACTCTTTATTGAAAAGGAAAAAAAAAAAGATATATTTGAATTGCATCAACACGACACTTTGGTTCCCTCTCTGCATACATTTGTATTTTTAAATTTTAAAAATAATGCTTACAGCTGGGCATGGTGGCAAACGCCTGTAATCCCAGTACTTGGGAGACTAAGACAAGAGGATCGCAGGTTCATGGCCAGCCTCATCAACTTAGAGAGTTCCTATTTCATAATAAAAAATAAAATATGACTGGAGATATAGCTCAGAGGCCAAACACCTCTGGGTTCACTCCCCAATACCACACATACACACACATACACAATGCTTACAGCAAGCCAGGCATGGCAGCACACACTTGTAATCCTAGTCCTTGGAAGGCTGAGGCAGGAGGATTGAAGGTTTGCAGACAGCCTCAGCAACTTATGCCCTCCTCAACTTAGTGAAATGCTGTTTCAAAATAATAAATAAATAAATATATAAAGATGGGGGTGTAGCTCAGAGGAAGGGTTCAAATCTCCAGTAGCCCCCCCCCAAACACACACACGCACACACACAATGCTTCAGCAGCATTATTTTTACACAATAGAATACTCTTCAGCCACATCAAGAATGAAATCTTGTCACCTGGGACAACATGGATGGAACTGGAGATCATTTTGTCAGGAGACATAAGTCAGGCAGAAAAAGATCTACCCTTTGCCCTACTATCCTTAGCCTCTGGTAGCCCCCATTCTACTCTCAACTTGTATGAGATAAACTTGTGTAGATTTCAGGTATGAGTGAGATCATGCAGCAGTTGACTTTCTGTGTTTGGCTTATGTCACCTATCATAATCCTCTCCAGTTCCATCCATGTTGCTGCAAATAACAGGATTTCATTCTTTTTCTTAATGGCTAAATAGTTTCCCATTGTGTATATGTACCACTTTTTTCTTAAATCTATTCATCAGTCAATGGACACTTAGATCATTTCTGTTTCTTGGCTATTGTAAATAGTTCTGCAGTAGACATGGAAGTGCAGATGTTTCTTCAACATACTGATTTCATTGTGTGTGTGTGTGTGTGTGTGTGTGTGTCTATCATATGGTAGCTCTATTTTTCATATTTTTGAGGAACAGCCATACTGTTTTCCATAATGATCATAATAATTTACATTCCCTCTACAGTGTGTAAGGGTTTCCTTTTCCCCATATCCTCGGCAGCACTTGTTACCTTTAGTCCTCTTGATATTAGTCATTCTTACAGGAGTGAGATATCTCACTGTGGCTTTGATTTGCATCTCTCTGATGATTAGTGACACTGAGCATTTTTCATGTGCCTGTTGACCATTTGTATGTCTTCTTTTGAGAAATGTTTATTTAAATCTATTGTCCATTTAAAAAATTGAGTTATTTATGTATTTTTGCTATATTGAGATTTTGGAGTTTCTTTTATGTCCTGGATATCAACTCCATTGTCATCTGTATACATTTCAAATATGTTCTCCCATTCTGCAGGTTGTCTTTGCACTCTGTTGAGAGTTTTCTTTGCTGTACAGAAACTTTTAAGTTTTATGCAATCCTACTTATCTATTTTTGCTTTCAGATTCCTGTTCTTTTGGGACCTTGTCCAAAAAAATCTTTGCCCATTCCAATGTCCTAGTGCATTTTCCCTAGTAGCTTCATGTCTTAAATTCAATTTTTAATTGATTCCATTTTGAATTTATCTTTGTAACTGGTAAGAGGTAGAGGATCTAGCTTCATTCTTCTGTATGTTATTACCCAATTTTTCCAACATTTATTGAAAAGACTGTCCTTTCTCAAATGCATGTTCTTAGCATTTCTGTCAAAAATCAGTTGGCTACAGATACATGGATTTACTTCTAGGCTCTCTATTCTGTTCCAGGGTGTGTGTGTGTGTGTGTGTGTGTGTGTGTGTGTGTGTGTGTGTGTGTGATTCTAGGGATTGAACCCATGGGCATTCTACCTCTGAATTACACCCTCATCCTTTTTTATTTTTTATTTTGAAACAGGGTCTTACTCAGTTGCTGAGAGTCCCGCTGTTTGCTGAGGCTATCCTTGACCCTGTGATTCTTCTGTCTCAGTCTCCCAAGTTCTGGGATTACAGGCATGTGCCACCATGCCCATCTATGTGTCTGTTTTTATGCCAATACCATTATGTTTTGATTACCATAGTTTTGTAGTAGTTTTGAAATCAGGTAGTGTAATGCCTCTTTGTTCTTTTTTACTCAAAATAGTTTGGCTACTTGGAGTTTTGTGGTTCCATATAAGTTCTAGATTTTTTTTTCTAGTTCTGTGAAGAATGACATTGGCATTTTGATAGGGATTATATTGAAGCTGTAAATTGTTTTGGGTAGTATAGAAATTTTTAACAATATTGAAATCTTACAATCTAGGAACATGGGATATCATTTCACTTTTTTGTGACTTCATTTTCTTTCATTAATGCTTTATTTTTCATTAATGTTTTATAATTTCATTGCAGAGATATTTTATGTTTGGGTTAAATTTATTCCTAAGTGGAGTTCTTTTGGTAGCTATTATAAATAATTGGTTTCAATTCCAGATAATTCACTATTAACATATAGCAATGCTACTGACTTTTGTATGTTGATTTTGTATCCTGCAACTGTGCTGACTTCATTGCTTATTTCTGATGGATTTTTTTTTTTTTTTTGGTGAAGTTTTGGGAGGCTCTATATGTAAGATCATATCATCTGCAAATAGTGACAATTTGGTTTCTTCTTTTCCAATTTAGATATGCTATTTCTTTTTCTTGCTTAATTGCTCTAGCAAGGACTTCCAGTACTGTGTTGAATGAAAGTAGTGGAAGTGGTCATTCTCACCTTATTCCAGATTTTAGAAAGCTTTCCATTTTTCCCTGTTCAATAGTGTTAGCTATTGTCTTATTATGAATGACCTTTATTATGTTGAGGTGCATTCTTTATGTGCTTAATTTGTTCAGAGTTTTTATCATGAAGAGATGCTGAATTTTCTCAAGTGACTTTTTTGCATCAACTGCAATAACTATATAGCTTTTGTCCTTTATTCTGTTAATATGGCATGTCACATTTATTGATTTGCATATATTGAACTATCTTTGCATCCCTAGGATAAATCTCCCTTGATCATGGCCTGTCTTCCACTACTTCTACTGACTGCTGAGATATACAAAGGAGAAGAATCTGGTGGAGGAGAGTATTTCTAAACTGAAAGATATCTCCATGCAGTGTTTACTCATGCAGTAGAGCATGAGTCATATGCACAGAGCAGAATTTTGTCCTCAACCAGAAATATCAGAGTTTTCTGAAGAATATGGGTGTGTAAACAGTCCTCCAGCCCCCTCTTACCTTTCAAGTGCATTTTATAGGAAGTCTGAAATAATGCAAGCTTCTGTTATTAAATGGAAAAAAAAAAACCCTGTAAAATTAGCTTAAAGAGGAAACTATCTTGGGAGAAGATGCTATCTTAGGAGAGGATGCAAATGATTTGTTTTGTGTTTCCTGAAGATGTGACAGTGATGACTCACTGATGCTTGGTTGCAAATAAATTGCAAAGCTTCCTCCAACATTTTCAAAAATACTCCAGCATTACCCATGTTAGCCGGTGAATCTGGTTACAAGACCTGCATGTATGAACTTTTCATGCTTTTGCCAAGTCCTTTTCCCATTAGCTTCCCATTAAGAACCCCATTTAAATGAGGAAAACTATTGTTTGCTTAATTTCAAAACTGTGGAAACGTTCCAACTTTCTCTTTTGTCTGATAGTTTCAGAAGTTCAGGGCTATATTGAAGCTTAATTTAGTAACTCTGTGGGATGTGAAATGGGAAACAAAATGTCTTTTCTCTATCATAAAGCTAAAAAGCATTATCTATCTCATTCATGGGTATAGTATACACATGTCAGTGGAAATATAGTCATGTCTGTAAAGTTATTAGGAGCACAGAGACAATGTGTATTGAGGACACAGAGATGAATATGACTTCCAATTCCATGGCCATCACTCTGATCCTGAGTGAGCTGTGTCACTTCTTTAAGTTTCAGTTTCCTCATCTGTAAAATATGGATCATAACGCCTGACAATTCTGTAGGCTCAAATAAGACAATGACCTAAGGGTTATCTCAGTGTCTGGTTCATTGTAAGTTCTTAAGAAATGTGAATTATTACTCTATTTTCCCAGTAACAGTCCAAATGCATACCAAGATTAAAACTCTGCTTCTCAAATGTTAATGTGCTTGTGAACCACCGCAGTCATGTTAAAACACAGATCCTGATCCTCTAAGTCTGGAGAAGCCCTGAAATTATACCTTTCTAACTAGCTCCCTGGTCAAACTGAGGACAGCACGTTGAGTGACAAGATGGTAAAAGGTCTTTGCAAGTGTATATGCTTTATTTGTCTAATGCTTCTCAGCATTGTCTACACATTAGAAGCTCCCATGAAAATTGTTCTTAAAAAATTGATTTTGGCCCCATCCCTAAAAATACTTAAAGGAGTCAAAGTGGGATCTATTAGTATTCTTAAAAAGTATTTTTAAAAAGTCTATGCTATGGTTTGGATATGGTTTGTTCTCCCAGAAGTTTAGGTGTGGCAGTGTTGAGGTGGTGAAATCTTTAAAAGGTAGGGCCTAAGAGAAGGTAATTAGGTCACGGGGCTCCACCTTCATGAATGGGTTAAACCTGAGTCTCAAGAGTAGGTTGTTATAATGTGAAGTCACCTCTAGTGCTGGATCTCCTGTGCGCATGGCTGGTTCTTTCTGTTTCTCCACCATGTTGTAATGTGGCCAAGAAACCCTTACCAGGACGCAGGTGCCAAGCTGCCCCACCTACCAGAATCCTGAGCCTCTTTATAGAGTACATAGCCTTAGATATTTTGTTAAAGCAACATGAAACAGACTAAGATATCCCCTCAGCTTGCTTCCAATGCCAGTCAAGGTCAAGGCTCTCTGCTTCGTGATTCTAATGTGCAGCCAGGCTTGAGAAAAACTTCTTCACATAGTTGTTTGCAAAAGTCTTATGATTTCCTCTGTAATCTACAAAAAGTAAGAATGCTTTAGGACTTCAAAAGTGTACTGCATTTCCCAAACCCCTCATTTTATATGGGGCAATCAAGCCCAAAGCTTTGCACATCTTAGGAACTTTAATTGGAACAAAATTATACCAAATAGCAATCTTCAGTTATTCTGAGGTTCTCAGATATGTGATTTGTGTTCACTAACTGCTCTTTCCTCTTATGAATATTAGCCAAAAAATGTCTTCTGTCTGAAAGGTAGCATACTTTGTGTCTGCAACCCCTAATACATAGTCTGTACAAGTCTGAAAGGAAAAAGAAGAAAATACATGTTTCTCAAAGGCTAGGACAGGCAAGAGGGGAGTTCTGCTGTATGTTAAGGGGAGTTCCAGAGGAAGTTACAGGTGTTCCTTCTCTCATGAGAAAAAAGCAGAACGCGATAAATAAATTTGCTAAGTAGACTCAAAAGAGCTGGGTGTGGTGGCGCATGCTTGCAATCTCAGTCCTTGGGAGCCTGAGACAGGAGGATCACAGGTTCAAGGACAGCCTTAGCAATTTAGTGAGGCTCTCAGCAACTTAGCAAAACTGTTTCCAAATAAGAAATGAAATAGGTCTGGGGGTGTAGCTCAGAAGTAGAATATCCCTGGGTTCAATCTCCAGTACCACAAAACAAACAAACAGACAGATAGACTCAAAAGAATTGACACCCAATTCTATCTAAGTCTTGTTATTCAGACATAGCTCCTAACCTTCCCCACATGCCCTACCTCCTTCCCTGTTTCTTGTTTCTGGCACATAGATGATAGTTAACATACTGTTGAAAATGAATATAATTCTTCCAAGGTAGTGTGGATTCGGTGCCAGGTGTCCCATCTCAGTTATATTGGACTTGAGTATTTAGAGATGGTTCCCACCATGAAGGGGCTTAACCTTCATAGCGTCCCATTATGGAGAGTATGGTCTCATTATGGGTGACATTATTATTATAAGCATGTAGTGGATTCCACAAAATGGAATCATACAGGAACTCCTGAAGCACAACATCTCTTTTCAGGAGTATTATCCCAAAGTTTTCTCAACCCAGCCCAGAAAGTGCAGATGCGATTAGCATGGTTTGCATGGAAGCACTCACCTTTCTGCCCTGCCCCTGGCCCTATCCTGCACAAAAGAATGCTGGGAGCCGGGCTTGGAGGTGCACACCTATAATCCCAGTACGCAGGAAGCTGAGATAGGAGGATTACAGATTTGAAGGCAGCCTCGGTAACTTAGGGAGACTCTCAGCAGCTTATCAAGATGCTGTTTCCAAATAAAAAGATTAAAAAGGGGCTGAGGATATAGCTTAAAGGTAAAAATGCCCCTGAGTTTAATCCCTAGCAACAAAAAGAAGAATGCTGGGCACACTGAACTCTCTGTATCATAGATCTCTGTAGAAAGAATCCTAGCTGTGGTTAAAACAGAAAGTAGAAGCAGAATACAAATTGCCAGTCATTGTTTATAAAGGTCATTTGTGCATATCACTATCAAATGTGCTGTGTGGCTGAGAAATGTGACCTCTGGCAAGGCACAGTTTAGTTAGAAGCGAATATGGTCAGACTCATCCTTTCTCTCTCTCTCCTTTTTGTCATTTATTTGCCAGATCCTTAACTGGAACTTAGTATGTGCTGGATATCAAAAGCAAACTCAATCTGGTTATTGCTGTCAAAGACTTAATATAATGGGAGGAGAAACTTGAATCAGAAGAGGATTGCAATGTTAATCATTCAAGCAGCAGGAAACCCAAAAGTTACTGTGGAATCTAGTCATGGAATGTACTGTCCTGGCCAGTAAAATATTCTGGCTAATGAAAAATGGCCATGCATTCCATATATGGATTACCTTTTTTTTATACTGGGGATTGAATTCAGGGATCATTTTACCTCCGAGCTATATCCCCAGCTCTTTTTATTTTGAAAAAGTGTCTTGTTAAGTTGCTGAGTCTGGCTTCAAACCTGCAATTTTCTTGTTTCAGCCTCCCAAGTACTGGGATTACAGGTGTGTGCCACCATGCCCAGGTATGCATTACTATTTTCCCAAGAATTAAAACATGGCATGGAAGTTTGCCACATGCCTACTAGCTGTCAGACCTGACTGCTACACGTGTATCACCTTGCCCAGTTTTCACAATACTAACCTCATTTTACAGAAAAGACTCTGAGATTCATGGAGGTTGAACTGACTGATCAAAGGGCTCCTAATCCTGATACAGTCAGGAGTGGAACCCAGACCCATCTGTCACTAGAGCTGTGCTCTTGCCATACAAAGTTTTATCCAGAAATGGCCCTTTGAATAGCCAACACTTAGAAGAAGTCCCTGAATATTTGTTGGGTGGATGATTTGATTGAAAAAAACAAAGGAATGAATGAAGCAAGCTTTACTGAACATCATTCAATCTAATCTTCTGTGATGATTCAGAAACTACTTCAACATCTTTCCATATCTCCATCAAATGATGCCCATTCATTAATGATGGAAGCAGCATAATTTTGAACAGTGTCTCATTTTATACATGTAAACACTACCTTCACTAGTTTTGCCATGTTCAGACACTCTTTGTACTATTGCTTTTCATACAGTTATTTAAATCAACTCAGACTTTTTTAATTAGACAGGATACTCTGTGTAGATGGACCAGTATCACTTGAACTAGTGAAATAGAAAATAGGAAGAAAAGTAAATGCAATGAAAAGAAAGTAGTGTTGTTAAATTCTACCCTGATGCAATTTTCTACATGGAAGCTTCCTGTTTCATTAAAAGGAAAAGTAGCTGGTGCTAAAAGTGTTGAGCCTAGTTGCAAATTAGATGGAACTGAAAACTTGAAATACATTGCAAAAAGGGAGACTTTTCTCTTTCAATAGTGCCACTCCCTTTAGGTTTTGATTCTGCCCTGCCTAACATTCATCAAACATCCTTCTGGTGGAACATTTTGGAAAATGCTGTTTGAGTAGAACCTACAGATTTTGAAGTCAATTACTGACTGATTCTGAATTTTAACCTTATCAACTCTTTTCCTGGAGCCAACTTCTGTGAGCCAGTTTCCTCAACTATAGAACCTTAATGAGAATGTGTATTTCATGGTCATGCTTTCAGAATCAAATTATATAGTCTGAAAGTGCCTAGCATAGTGCGTGGAACATCATAGATACACACTACTAAGAAATAGAAAGTATCCACAGTGGACTTGTATGATGTGGTGACTCAGAGAACTTGAGACTTAGAGAAATGCCTGGTATAAACCTAGCTGTGCAACCTTGGGCAAGTTTCTTAACTTTTCTATACCTTGGTTTCATTTTCTAAAAAGAAAATATCAGCACTGCCTACCTCACTTGCTTCCCCTAAAGTCTAAATGAGATAAGGTGTTGAGAGAGTGTCTAAGAACTCCACAAGTAAATGGTTGTTGTTGCTATCACTGGTTAGAGGGAGTGATATTTTGCAGGGAAAGGCATAACTGATCCATATGGATTGAAGAAAATGAGTCTGGATAATAGGGTATGAAGGTAAGTAAGTGAAATGGACTTAGACCTTGATGATAGGAGGGTCATAAGGAGAGATTCTGTTCTTCTGAGAGGGGTAACAGGGCTCTAGGGAAGGAGATGGGACATGGTGTAGGGAGCAAGCAGTGCTGGACATCCAAAGCTTGTGCTGGATTGCCAAGGAGGAGCAGGAGAGTGGTCAGCTGTGCAGGTGAAAATGTTTGGAGGAGAGACTCACCTTAGATCAATGGATCAAGAATTCCACTCTTACTTAACTGAAGGTGATGGGGGGAGGGCACCCTAATGCACGTGATGTACTTTCACAAACATACCAAAGTCAATCACTAAACTGAACTTGAGAAGGAGGTAGTGGGGTGGAAATTGGGGAAGGGTTAAATGAGAAATGTGTGCATGTATGTCTCTACCATGTATGTACCTAACAAAGATGTATGATTACAATGCACCAATAATAAATAAATAAATAAATAAATAAATAAATAAATACATAAATAAATAAATAAAATTCCACTCTTGCCCAGCTGGGATAGGACAAAGGAGAAAAAGGAGCCGGAGGGAATGCACAGATAATGACCGCTATCTCCTGGGAAATGGGCTCAGCTTCCCCTCTGGAAGAACTAAAATGTAATGTAAAAGGGGGCAATGACAAAATGTCTTTCTCAGCTTTATTCATGCTGACAATACCTAAAGAACTGTACACAGTAGACTACAGCAGCACTGTGACCCTGGAGTGTGACTTTGACACTAGTAATCATATGGAACTTGAAGAAATAGAAGCCAGTTTGCAAAAGGTGGAAAATTATATATCCCTTGTACTAGGGAAAGAGACACTCTGCTGGAGGAGCAGCTGCCCCTGGGGAAGGCCTTATTTCACATCTCCCGAGTCCAAGTGAGAGACATAGGACAGTACCACTGCCTGACCATCCTGGGGCTTGCCTGGGCTACAAGTACCTGATCCTGAAAGTCAAAGGTGAGTGGTTCCAAGATCTAGAATCCATGGCTGCATCTCTCCAACAGAGGACCTGCATTAGCTGTGAGTAACAGAAAACCACCAACAGTAGCTT
>PVLC010018857.1:0-31451 GCA_004027655.1 Graphiurus murinus | reverse complement strand
GGCTAGGTTTCCACTTTTAAAGGAAAAAAATTAATAAAGGAATAAAATATCATGAAGAGTTTTGCAGCTAATATAAACCTTATTTTATCTACCTTAATATTCCCCAATGGCAGCAATTAGATGTCAATGCTTCCCTTCCTGGACTGATGTGTGGGGTAACTGTTGGCTTAAGTAGGCTCCAGGGAGGAGCTGCAGAGCTTCCAGGACTATGTCTCAAAGCAGGCAGGAAGCCTGGATGTACAGCTGTCACACCAGCACTCCTGCAGGGCTTTCTGGGCAGGTATCCAGGCTATTCAGAAACATCCATCCCTTCACAAGCCTCCCATGATTGTCCAGACTCTCTCAATCCTGCATTTGGCTCTCACACCAAACTCTACAAGGTGTGGCATTCAGGTACTTCTGTGTTTGGCTGGTGATGGCAAAAGCTGCCTTATCTCGCATATTTGTAACTACTACTCTCCATTTGCTAGAACATATGCATCCCACAAATATTAAGTGAGCACCAACTATATGCACAAGTCACCTTGCTATGCCTCCTTGTGTTTACAATCTAAGAATAAACAATGTTCCAAAAGTACAAGGTCCTAGGGTCCCTAAAAGGCAAAAACACAGAAGGGACTATAGATAAGAGTTTGGGAAAGGATTTATTTTCCTAGATGAGACAGGAAAGACATCTCCAGGAAAAAGTTACTTATGAATTTTGAGTGTCAATTAAATAAGGAGCCCAGAGGTCCAGGAATTACACAATGGCCCAAGATAATAATCTATGGACAAGACCAAGAAAAGAGCTTCCCTTCCTTGAACCCATGCTCCCTCTCAAATGCTCTCCCCTGCTCTTCATTCTCAGTCCCCACTAAATGCCCTGCCTCCCTCTAGAAAACCACCGGAAGGCCAGGAACAGCCATGCTCAAAATAGATGTCTCAACAACTACAAGTCTAAACACAACTGAGCCAGAGTTTTCTGACTCAACTCATCCAAAACAAGAAGAAACTAAAAAATTCCAGCCCAAGTTATGTGTATTCTGAGCTATGACAAGGCACTTGTAAGCCCTATATCCTTTAAAAGATTATCACGTTTTACAACAGAATCATTCCACTGTAAATTACATGCCACCATTTTAAGCTAAAGACCAAGCCCTGTTGAATTATTTCAGAAACAGCTTTAACATCAAGAACCAAAGCAAAACCTTTAACTAGAGAGGACTGTGGTTTTTGGCCTGATGAATAATTTGCACTTGGTAATAGGGAGTCATTCATGCCACCAAGCGTGAATTACTAATTTTCAAAAGACCAAAAAATTAATAAAGTACATTCAACCTGAAAACTATTCTGAACATAATCTTCCTTTGAGGATTCAAAATGCCTAGAAACACTTTAAATTTGTGAATAAGGACCACGATTCTGGGTTGTCACATCTATACAAAGTTATTCAATAAAACCCAGCAGGCTTAGAGCTTAGTAATCCTACTGTTCTCAACAAAAAAAGATCTGCTCTCCTAGTAGTAAGTGTAGGGAAATGCCACCAGAACTGGGTATAGGAGATGGGCCTATTAAGGAATGTCACTGGCTTTATTTTAATATATTCCAGGTTTAATGAATACAGCAAAACTCATCCTTTATAGGTGTACAGTTCTAGGAATTTTGGCAGACCTATTCAATCATGTGAGCACCACCACAATTAAGATATGCAATATGTCCATCATCCCTAAGAAATTCCCTCATGCCCCTTGGTAGTGAACCCCTCTCTCTCCCTCTAGTCTCTGGCAGCCATGAATCTAATTCATGTCCCTGTAGTTTTTTGCTTTCCCCAGAATGTCACATCAATGGGACACAGGATGGTGCTTTTGAGTCTGGCTTCTTTCACTTAATTTTTTAAAGTTCTCTGGTGCCACATCAATTTTGTCCTTTAACTGATGTAGAACTGGGACATCCCAAGTGGTCCTGATTGGCATCACACCAGGCTCTTTGTCTCCTCGACTGAGGTCTGAGCCACGTGACACCCTCTTCACATATTAAGATGGGACAAATCATCTTTTGATAGAGGGGCAATGTTTCCAAAAAGCAAAGCTCTAACCCATGAGCTTTTACTCATGGACAGTAACGCTGGCCTACGGAGCTCTGTGGCCCCCAGCACAGTAGAGTACTCAATACTCAAAAGGGGCACAAAGCCGATGGGTTAAATTCACCTGAGCTACAATATGATCCTTGGACGATGCGGATGATACTATTTCCATTCAAAAACCCAACAATCCCACGGAGCAAACTTCTCAAAAAAAGGACAATAAAAATGTGTTTGGGGGAAGGAAGGTGATATTTCAAATTGGCTCTGGAAGCATTTCCAAACGTGGGGCTTTCAAAACTGCTTGGAGCAAAGGTAGACAGCATTTTCCAGATGAGCAATCAGGAGCCTATGGTGACTCTCAAAAGATACTGTGGAGTCTGACAGTTAGGAGACCTGCTCAGATTCCTGCTCAGTGTCCCTTGGTGTCCTTCCCCAGGCCAACAGAGAGAGGGCAAGGCCCACAGCAGAGACAGCTGAAAGCGGACCCTCACCACCCACCCGGCAGAGCTCCTCACCCAAGAGTCCTCATTCCCAGCATCACCAAGGTTCACTCCTGCAGCTGCGCATCTCACAAATACCTACCCAGCACCCCCACCACCACCACCCTGCATCTACCACTAGAAGTGAGTCAGCTTCTCAACAGCCAGGCAGAAAGTGCAGACTCTGGGTCTACATGACACTGAAATCAATTCCCTGGGGCCCTTTAACTCCTATCATTCCAGAGACTCCCCAGCAGGGTCACCCAAACAAAGCTTGATGAGCACTGTTCCAACCAGGCACACGTCTTGCCCAGCTCACAACTCAGCTCGCTCTGCTGAGCCCATCTCCCATGGTCAAGACACCCAGCTCAATACCAGTGAATGGGGGACTTTTGAAATACCTCTCCTTTCAAAATACTCCCCTCTAAATAATAAATCTGGAATGTCCATTGCAGAAATCCCCCACCCCTATCCAGGGTGTCCCACTCTGCGATCTCAGTTATTCACAATGGGAAATACTATATGGAAAATTCCAGAAATAACTAACTCATAGGTCTCAAACACTTTTATTACAGTATATTGTTATAACGGTTCTGTTGTATTATAGGTTGTTATTGTTAATCTCTTGCTGTGTCTAACTTACAAATTAAACTTTATTGTAGGTATGTATGTGTATATAGGGTTCAGTGCTATCTGGCATCTGCTGGGGTCTTGGTACACAGATAAGAGGGGACCACGGCACCTGGGAAAGAGCACTCACTCTGAGTCGTCTGGATTCTTGAATCCCCTGTCTCTGACTCACATGCAAGCAGCTGGGAAGGGGAGGAGTGTGCTGGCTTGAGAAACTGACAAGATTCTCTAAATCTGGTTTTTCTCATCCATACAAGAGCGTTAATAATCCCTCCCCGCTGTGAGGATTAAATAATGGATAATAATAATAGCAGCTGTTATTAACTGAATGCATGTTTAAAGGTCAAATACAACATAATGGGTACTACTGCATTTATTGATTTTAATCCCCACACCCAATTCTATGAGATAAGAATATTATGACCCCCAACTCCTAGTGAGGAACTAAGGCTCAGAGATGCTAAGCAACTGCTTCAAAACCACAGCAAAGCCAGGCGTGGTTTTACCCGTCTGTTCAGTACATAGGGGCTGAGACAGGAACATGGTGGGTTTGAGGCCAGGACATGGTCACTTAGCAAGACCCTGTTTCAAAATAAAAATAAAAGGGTCTGGGGGGGCATAGCTCAGAGGGAGAATGCCCCTGGGTTCTATCTACAGTACCATGAGGAAGGGAGTGAGGAAAGGAAGAAGAAAGGAAGGGAGGAAGGGAGGAAGAGAGGAAGGGAGGAAGGGAGGAAGGAAAGGAGGGATCGAGGGAGAGAAGGAGGGAGGGAGGAAGGGAGGAAGGAAGGAAGGAAGGAAGGAACGAATGAACGAACATTCTTCCACCAAAAGAAAGGAGCAAGTAGACACTCCAGTGAAGATACAAACTCTTATCTTTATTACTACATTTAACCTTATTCCACATCTGACAAATCAGGCCCAAAGAAATAATAATCAAGGGTTTAAAGTTTCATACATAAAGAACATAAATAAAGAGCATACATAAACTCCTCATGGCTTGAGAGAAACAAAATGAAAAAAAAAAAAATTCAACACCCAACAAGCAGGCCTTGCTAACATAAATCTGCAGGTTTTCAATCATGATTACAAAGAGCAGTTTATGAAGGCCAGCCGAGACATGTGTGCACACCTCCTTCTCCCCACCAAACCCATTGACATCACAGTAAATAAGCACAATAGGACAGCAGCATAAAACACTGAGAGCTTATAAAGCACGGCAGGCAGGTGAGGTGGTGCTGGCTTCACAACCAGGGCGCCGGGGAGACAGGAGGAGGGGCAGAAATGGTGAAGACTCTGCAGGAAGGCTTCTAGGACTGTCTCCCAGTTCACAGGCCACCATCCCTCACCTCTCCCCTCCAAGGCTGAAATAGTATACATAACCTCTAAGAAAATGTAGACATTTTCCAAGAAGGTGCCTAAGCTTAAGAGGGGAGATTATCAAACCAGAATATGTTCCTCATTGGCTTAGCATGAGGAGATTGGGGTGAAACAACATGCAGGCTTTTGTTCCCCAAATGTTCCTGTGAAACCTGCCAATCAACTCACCAACCCATCTATCTACATCATCACTCCAGTCTGACATCCCTAGGATGAATCAACAACCAAAGTAATCAAACACCTGGAGGAGAAAAAGAATACCAGGGAAGACAGAAGCTGAGCCCATAAAACTGATGCTAGGGAAAGAGATAATACAAAAACAGGCAAGGACTTTTGAAGAGTCCTTAATACTATCTTCTAAGAAACTGAGCAAGGTTTTATACATATAGAATAAGAGCAGGTGGCTGATTTTTTTGTTGTTTTAAAAAGAAGCAATCAAAGAACCAAAAGAAATGAGGTTATGGAAGGTAAGACCATGGCTACTAGAACAAACACCAAAGGGGGGAAAAATCAATAGAAACACTGAAAGAAAAAAAGTTAAGGAAAATGTGCAGAATATAGATCAAAAAGTCTTTCATTTTCCAAACAGTAGAGAAAAATGAAGAGAAGAAAAGAATTGCCAAAAACTAAAAAGTATATTTCACAGAATTAAAGAAAGAGATAAGATCAGAAGGGCTTATCAAGGTGTCAAACCGGATAAATGGAAAATATCATAAATAAAGCATCTTAAAAGCTTCCATGAGTGTGTGTATTGGAAGAAGGAGTGTGTGGACAAAACAAAACAGATAACCCACAAAGGAATGAGAATTTTAAGTTTTGAACTAATTAGCAATATTGAATATTAGAAGACAACTGGACATATTTTGAAATGTCACAGAGAACATTATTTTGATTCTCTATTTCTAGATTTACACACATGCACATATTCACTGTGAGGATGAAAAAAGAGACTTTTTCACCCTTCAAAAGCAAAAATTTTTCCACCTATCTATTCTTTTAGAAGAGAAAATTAATTAGGAATATTATGAAACAGATGAAAAATGAATACAAGCAAAAAAGAGGATAGAGGATTCTAGAAAGAGAATTCCCAGAAAGCACACAGAGAACCCCAGGAAGATGGCGGAGCAGCAGGCCCAGGAGGAAGGTAGAACTTATTAGCGTGCTTCACAAAGAGTGTGATTCAACAGCTCTGAACTGCGAGGGGTGCAATGACGAGGCATCTGCTTTCTCCACCAACAAGAAAAACCAAAGATAATTTGAAAACGACAAGCCGTACAGCAAGGTCAAATCCCAACATAACTAAAATCCCATGAATGGTATAAGGAGTGCAAATTCACCTGACCTTGTGCCTGGAACTTTTGAAGGGCACAGTTCCAACTGCAGGGGCATTCATGCCCATCTCACCCAGATTTTCCCAAAAAGCAGAGCATAAGACAAAATCGTATGGGAAGGCAGTTTCTTTTGAGAAGTGTTCCTAAGGGGCAGCATGGAGGACTGGGAGAGTGAAGCAGGGAAGGAGGGAAAGCCAAACCTGGGGTGCCCTACAGAGGGGATCACCACTGGAGACAACCAAGACTCCACCCCACTCTAAGGATGACCTGCCAGGGGAAGGAAGACAGGAGTATCTACTAGTTGGCCTCCATCCCCTTGAATCAAAGGCTACCCCCTGGACCTGGCATTTCCATCAGAATGGCTCAGCAGGAGGATTCCCAGAGATCAGAAGCATCAAAGTCCCAGGATAGAAAATGAGAAATATACAGTGTTCTATTTAGAAGTGTATTTTCCATGTACATGCAATATTTTGCCGTACTAACTGTGGAAAGGAGAAACAGAAATAGTATGTAGACATTAGCACTGCTCATCAAATATTTTTGGCTCTCAGCTTTCCAACCATATGATGAAATCACACTCTTTGGTTCCACTGTGGCTGAGTGGGATCACATGACACATTCTGGCCAATGAATCAAAGTGAAAGTGATCTCACTTTTATGCTAAGATATTTAAGGGCTGACCCAAGACAACTGAGAGTTCTTTTCCTCTGCTATAAGGGACAGCAATGTTACAGATTAGAGTTGTTCCATTTCTGTGGGTTGCCATGGAACAGAGGCACCCTAACAGACATGAAAGCGATGAGAAATAAACCTTCGTTGTTTTAAAGCCACTGTGATCTGAGGGTTATTTGTTACTGTTGCCTAGCCTAGCCCATTCTGACTGATACAATGAGTAAATGCTTTATAATGCATTTACACAATGATTGTACTGTACCTAGAAAACAAATCTATATGTAGAGAAAACAAGGGATGGCCACAAATCAAGTGCTAATAGTTTGTCCTTACATTTTATCTTTTTAAATTTTATACAAATGAATATGTATTATTTATCCAAAAAATTAAAAATTACAAATAAAGCTCAAGAGAGGAAGAGGGCTATATCAAGGAGAGATAGATGGATGTCACATTTTCATTTTATGCCTATGAAGTCTAAGTTCCTGGACCTGTTCCATCTCATAAAATATGCAAGTCCATTTTCAGATATTAGAACAGGTGTGTCCTAAATACCCAAACGTTTGCTTTAGCTTTACAATTTGCATATTTTGAAAGTCTTCTAAACCTTCAATGAAATTTTCAGCCATCTTTGTCTATTTTCAAGACTCTCAGTAACTTGCTCAGCTTTGGTGAAAGGTATTCTTTCACCCAGAAGATAAATTAATTTTAGAAAATCTAGTTTCTAGTCAGGCGTGGTGGTGCATGCCTATAATCCCAGTATGTGGGAGGCTGAGACAGGAGGACCACAGGTTCGCAGCCAGCCTCAGCAACTTAGCAAGGCTCTCAGCAACTTAATGAGACCCTGTTTCAAACTAAAAATTAGGGCTGGGGGTGTAGTTCAGAGGTAAAATGCCCCTGGGTTCAATCCCCAACACCAAACACACACACACACACACACACACACACACACACACACACACACAATCCAGTTTTCTAGAACTCAACAACATGAAGCCTTACACACGCACGCTCACACTGGTAAACACACAGGTCAGTACATCAAGTCAGTTCTGGGACCAGCCTCCCCACCTCTTTCATGTCTCTCTATTTTTCAAAGAACAGCCAGTGTGATCCTCCCCCAGTCCACATCACTCCCCTGTCCCAATGCTCCAATGGCTTCTGTTGCATTCATGGAACAAAAACAAAACTCCTGATCATGGCCCCTGTCCCTCTCTCCCCCTGACCCAGTGCACGCCAAGGGTGACAGCTTCCTCACAGGTCCTTACAGGAAGATATTCACCCCTCTCTGGGCTCTGTGCTTGCTGCCCCCTCCCCTTCCTGGAATGCTGTTCTTGAAGCTTTCTGCAAGGCTTCCTCCTCATCGTCCTTCAAGATTCAGGCCACATGCAGTTTCCTCCAGGAAGTCTTCCCCAAACCCCACCATCCAAACCCAGCCCCTTCCCTGGGTTCTCGCCATCATCCTATGCACACTCCACCAAGCACTGCCTGGCTAGTCTCTCAAACAGGAGCTCCATGGGCTTGTCTGTCAGGGTCATGGCTACATCTCCAGCACTTAGAACCACTTGGGGCACATAATAAGCACTTAATAGACGCTTGTCCAAGGAGTCACTAGTTAGACAAGTGAACCCCACTGGGAAAGGGCTAGCAGAAATGTGCACTAAGGACAGAAGACGACACCAGCAAGTTATCAAGGGAGATTTCTAGGAGGCTGAATGCTTGAGCTAAGCATCCAGGGAAGGCATGACAGGCAGGAGAAACAAGGGGGTGTGCAAAGGCCCGGCTGCCCGAAAGAGCAGTGCCGGTGCATGGGGAGCTCTGCATGCAGCCACACCCAGACACCCTCACCCTCTCTGTACTTTGGAGATAGAGCCCGCCAGCCACTGGGGAGCCTGGGAGTGAGCGTCCAGACCAGCGCCCCTGCCTTGGAAGGCATGAACCCCTTTGCCACCAGGGGCTGGGCTGGGCTCCTGAGGCTCAGTCCCCGAGTCTGCCTTTTGGGCAGCCTGTCACCAGGCAGTTTTGTACCCAGTGATACCTTGTGCTTTCACCCTCACATGCTGTTAGTACTTTCTCCCACCAGCCCTGAGAGGTTATTATTTTTCAACTTCACAGCTGAGAACTGAAGATCGTGGAGGTTTAAGTGACTCATCAGAGTTAGTGGCCAGGCAGGGATCAGAACTGGGCCTGTGCTCACAAGCAGGGCTGCACTCCCAGCCTTCCTTTCCTATTGCCGGGCACTCAAGCCAGAAGGGCCAGTGGGGTCTGGGTGCAAGCATGTGGCTCACCATCCCATCCCTAAAGGTTCCCAGCTGCTGCCCTTCCTTTCCTCTTCTTTCCCTCCTCCCTCCCTCCCTCTCCAAAGCCACCAGGCTCTTTAGATGGGCCACGTCTCGCCACCTGAATACAGAGAGGGATCGTACCTCTTGCTTCTTTTCTTGACACTATCAGAACCAAGGTTGTAAACTCCTTCCTTAGAAGATCCAGGCCATTAAGCAACCTGGGAAGAGGGGGTGGTCAGTGACCTCCAGAGGGACCATTCAGAGAAATCTGGGAAGAGTTGGCCCTGGGGGAAGCCCCATGGGAGCAAAGACCTAAGCCACCGAAGGAGCCTGCTCCCCACCCCCTGCAGCTGGGCCGCTTTCCCCTCCCAGAAGCCCCCAGCAGAGGGGCTTCCTTTGCTCCTGCCCCCCACCCAGGCAGTGTGAAGCAGCAGTGCCTGCCTGGAATACTAACAGGCCCTTCCAGATGCACACAGGGCCCGGTGATCCCTCAAGCCCTGGGGCTGGCTGCTGGCCGCAGGGGGCTGGGCTCCAGCGCATGGCGGGAGGCAGGGGAAGAGCCCATCATAGCTCTCTGCAGGAGACCAGAGGAGGCCCCCATGGGGATGCAGGTGGGAGGCTGCCAGACTGAGGAGGCCGAACACCCAGGCTCCCCTTCCAGACAGCATAAATCTGTTCCTATGGGCCCCAGCTCCCCACAGCCCAGCACACTGGCAGAATGAAGGCCTGAGGTAAGTTTGGAGGAGATTAAATTAAAAAGCCAAAGCTTCCAAGCACCAGGAGTCCTGAGCTACCATAAATCTGCTTGCAGAGGAGAGAGAACACCAGGCACACTGCTTTTATTTAACTTGCTAGGGAGCCCCGGCCTCTGCAAAGGTGTAATTCAACAGCACTGGGCCTGGGTGGCCACTGGTTCCCAACAAAACTGGTGTGGGAGCCAGGAAGTGGAATAGGGACAGGAACAGGGGCATCGGCCCTGGGGTAGGAAAATGCAGGCTCAAATCCCAGCTCTGTCACTTAGTGGCTGTGCAACCTCCTTCAGGTCACCTAACCTCCCTGTCTCTTTCCTCACTCAGAAAACAGGTTAAACCAAACGGTCCGTAGAGTCACTGTGCGCACCCCTGCCCCACAAACACCACCCAAATGGTAGCCATGACAACAGTGAAGTTGGGGATCGTGTAGGAAAGTGAAATCAGTGGGCACAACGTTAATGAGAGTCAGTGCAGGCGCCCTTTCTGTGGCGCACACTGTTAACTCTTCCTACCCCATGACAATCCTGTGACAAGAAGCCACTGTGGTTCCTGGTGGGCAGTAGAAGTGGAGGCACAGAGACGCTGAGTCACTTGCCCAAGGTCAACAGCCTGTCAGGAATTATTCTGGGATTCAAATCTGGACAGCCAGACACTTCGGTGGAAGCAAACAAAGCCGTCTCCTGAGCCTCTGAATTAGAGAGCCTGAAGGAACATGGGGATTGTTTACCCACATTAGAAGACACCTAAGCCCAGAGGGCGCCCGACATTGCCAGACAGTGAGAGGACACAGCTCCTTAGAGCAAAAGGCCTGGGGCTCGCGGAGATCCCACGCATTGTCTGTGTGGCTTTGACAGTCCCCGGTTCCCCTCTTACAGGAAAACCAGCTCCCATTAATATGCATGGAAGATACAAATACAGCCCAGCGCCAGACTCTGCCAAGAGGCCCAGGCAGAGACTGAGCAGCGCCATGGCACACCACGCTGAGCCCGAGAGGAAGGCCCCGCCCAGGGAAGGGAGAAGGCCCCAGCAGACCCGACGACAAATTGGAATTGCTCAAAAATCATACACGATGGAATTCTACTCAGCCATAAAGAAGAACAAAATTATGTCATTTGCAGGGAAATGGGTGGAAGTGGAGAATATTACGCTGAGTGAGATTAGTCAGTCTCAAAAAGTGAGAGGTTGGATGTGCTCCCTCATATGCCGAAGCTAGGGAGAAACTGGGATGTAGGGGGACTCCAGACAGAGGAGGAGAAACCTTAGTGGAGTGAAGGAGGGGACCTAACTGAGGGAGATGGGAGGGGGAGGAAGCCTTGAAGAGGGAAGCACCTCAAGGGGCAGGATGTACACACACAAATTCATCAAAGCCCACCACTGTGCTGAGGACGGGAAGGAGGGGAGGGACAGAGAGTGGGGTGGGTCCTGGGAAGGGCTGACCGAGTGCTATGTGCATGCATGCCTCTACCACCCTGAACTACTTCATCAAGATGTATGATTACAATGCACTGATAAAAAAACAATCAAACATTTAACTTGCAGCGAAGACTCTCTTGGCTTAAAGCTGTGGAGAAACAGCACAGCATTCCAAAGCGCACATCCTAAAGCCAGACAGCCTGGGTTTCTGGCTCAGCTGAAAGACCTTGACCCTGTTATACAACCTCTCTGCCTCAGTTTCCTCGTGTGTCAAATGCAGATAATTGCACCTCACGTCCTATTTTGAAGTTTGCGAGTATTCATATCAGCAGAGTTCATTCATGAAAGACTGCCCACCCCCTCCCCCAAATATGTTGGGTAATAAGCACTTGCTAAATAGAAAGCTTTCTGTCATTTACTGGCCCACTCTTAAAAAGGTGACATTTATCCCTAACCTGATGGAACAGAAAACAGGTCTGCCAAAGGATGAAGAATTGAGTAAATAATTCTGGAATGACCCCACAGGTTGAAGCAAACCAAATTATATGTTTAAGCATAAAAGAAAAAGTCTTTTCTGGGTGAATGCTAAGCCCAGCAACTACCTAGAAAGGCCAGGCTTTGTCCTCACACTCCAGGACCCTGGGTTTGGTGACACGTTAGACACTTGGTAATTGCATGTCCAGGTCTTGGAAACTTTTAAGTGGTTTCCTGGTTTGATTCTCCTCGCCTTCCCAGTGGTCCGCCTGCGGTGTGAACTGGCTACATTCATTCTGACATATTTTTCCTGCCACCCACGAATATTCAGCCCCGCAGTGTCACTCACTGGGCTCTGGCATATGCAGGATTTATGCCAGCCTTGCAAAACGTCCCTGAATCAGACAGCACAACCCCTCTTCATGCCACGTCTGTCTCAGAAGGCAGTGTGATGCCTCTCGCTCTACCCAACACACTCACACATCTACACATTTCTCCATGATAATAATGAGTCTTTCCATCATGAGCAGGGGAGAATAATGATGATTTCCTGTCTTAGATGGAATCTTAGAAGAGTTCACAAAGTAATTTCAGACCCACTATCTGTTTTGAATGTCATGATACCCAAGAGGCCAGAAGATCAGGAATGGTGTCCTGTTAGCCACAGTGAAAGAAGTATGGATCAGAGGGGGGGAGCAATTTTATGGAGGACACACAGCAAGCCAGGAGGAGGGACAGATTCCACACACAATTCTCCCTACCCTGCTCTGATGCTCCCCAAGGCCTTTGTCCTTCTTGCCCTGGGCTTATTTCCTACAGATGTCTCAATAGGATGACTTGCTTCCCCCAGACATCCCTACCCCTTCAAAGACATCCATGAGTTTTCTCAAACAAGTTTTCCATCCCTACCTCCTAATATTCCTTTTGACAAACAGTACATCCCAACCCCAAGCTGCCCCAGCACCCTGGGTCTCTGGTTCTGTCTCAGAGTCTCCCCGGTTCTCTGTATCCAATCCCATCTCAGACAGCACTTCAGCCAGCACTCCCCAAGCGTCCTAGCAGCAGCAGCAGTAGCAGCAGCAGCTCGAGGGTGCCACGCATCTATCCCCAGACCCTTCCTCCCGGGGTCATCCCTTCCAGGCCTGGGACTTCTCTTCTGCTCACCTGGGGCACCTCGAGGTTAGGAGACCTGGTGTGTGCCTTGGAAGCATCCCAGGCCTCACACAGAGCTGGGCACGTAGTCAGTCCGGATTCAGTGTCTATGCATTAGTTGCATTGATCTTGGAAGAACTACGTGCATTACATGGAGAGGTCTACCTGTGCAAGGATGCTGCCTTTAGAAAGTCATAAATATGGACAAAAGGTGAAATCACTGTCCTGGCTCCCTGCAGGAGTTTCCTTAAACTCAGCACCACATTTGTCTATAAATTAAAAGAACAGAGTTATTACTAAGTAGGCAAGTCAAAGACCCCTCCCCACCCCGCCCCCCCAAAAAAAAAAAAAAAAAAAAAAAAAAAAACTCTGGTCCTTGATCCAGGTGTGGTGGCACACACCTGTAATCCTAGTACTTGGGAGATTGAGACAGGAGGATTGCAGGTTTGAGGATAGCCTCAGCAAGTAGCAAGACTCTGAGAACCTAGCTAGACTCTGTTTCAAAATAAATAAATAAATAAAATCAGGCTGGGGGTGTAACTTGGAGGTAGAATGCCCCTGAGTTCAATTCCCAGTAACACACACACACACACACACACACACACACACACACACACACACACACACCTAGGCTTTGAAATACAATGAGAAGGATCCCCCAGGCCTCGGGGCTGTATCCACACACAGTTTTCATTCCATCCTAACATCAGAACCGCCAGTGTCTCTTTTACTCCAAACTCTGTTAGGGATCAGGAACAGCAGGGCTCATACCCAGGCCCGTCTGCAATGGCGCCCACATCTCATTTGAATGAGGAAAAGAGATACACAGCCAGAAAATTACAAACACTCGTGGGGGACATCCAGACAGCCACAGGACACAGAATGGGAAAGTGTCCAGGCAAGGAGCCAGGCTAAGTATGAAGAAGGCATTTACCATGCACATATACATACATGCTACTGTTGTGTGTGTGTGTGTGTGTGTGTGTGTGTGTGTGTGTGTGTTGGGAAGGTATTAGTAGCAGTTAAGATGTTAAAGGGCACAACACTAACATTCCTAGATTCTACCAAATTCTTTTTCCCCACATTCAGGTAATATGTGAGGTCTAAGGAATTTCTGGTGCTACAGAGACAAAATACGCAACTAATTCTTCCTTACTATTAAACTGATTTGATGCCACATAGATACATGCTCAGCACCAAGTATAAAGTTGATTTACATAGCATCACCTCTAAAGGATACAAAGAGGAGAAAATTATAGTTCTCCAAACCTCAGCTTCTCATCAACAATACAGAGTTAAAATACAGACCTCATAGGATTTTCTGGGAAGAGATTCCATGAGATAATATACATAAAATACTATGCATTCAAAGCCACACTGCAAACTCTTGATTATGTTTAGCTTAAATGTTGGGACTCAGCATAGCATCAAGGGTGACAAACGCACTGGAGTCTGCAGCGGTGTATTCAAATTCCAGCTTCAAGCCAAGCATGGTGGCATATGCCTGTAATCCCAGGGGCCACCCTCAGCAACTTAGTAAGGCCTTCAGCAACTTAGTGAGACCCTGTTTCAAAATAAAATGTAAAATAGGGCTGGGGGTGTATCTCAGAGGTAGATTGCCCCTGGGTAATATATATATAATAAGTTTTCAGTAAAGAATAACTAATATGATGTTACTTGTGTCAAACATTTTGTCTAACAGTTCAAAGATAGGTTGAAATTTGAGTTCATAATCTACATATTCCACACAGGATGTTGAGTGTGGGGGAGGGGCATGAGATGGGAAAGGGCCTAATTATCCAATGTGGCTGCCCGCATGGAGCTGACCCCGGGTGACGGCTCCCCTGACAATCTGGCACAGTCAAGGAAGTAGGAGCAATTCTCTGAAAAGGGAAAAAAAAATCAAGAATGTAGGCTAAGTGTCTCAAATTATATATCTAATGTGCTTAAATTTGGAAGAAGACCAGATTTTCATTGGAGGTCACACACACACACACACACACACACACACACACACACACACACACACATACACCCTGAGACTCCAGACAATTTTTAAATATGTGTAATTGGTTTGGGGGAAATAAAATATTCAGCTGACCTAATTTTTACATTGGGAATAGGAGACATAGTGTATTTTGAATAAAGTCCACAAAATATTTACTCATTTCCACATTAAGATGTAAGCGTCAGCAAAAGAGAGGAACCTAGTACAGCAGCCAGCGCCAGCCAGTGGCCTTTGACCGCTGGGTGCTCCCCACTAGCTAGCGCCTGCAGAGAGCTCTCTTCCACACCAAAGGCAATCTGCCTGCCTTAGCATAGGGTGTTTTGTGGCAAGCCTCCTTGTCCCCTGGGTAACTGAGGTGCCCTTGGCACAGTCTCTCAGAAGGTCCCCAACAGGACTGCACTCCAGTTGCCCATGGCGCGGCCCACTCGTTAACCCACTCGCTGTGGGCTAGTCCTCACTGGGAGCCACCTCTGGAATACACTATTTGTGCCCAAATCCTTGGCTCAAGGTGTATTTGGGGGAAACAAAAACGAAGACACAGAAAGAAAAATAGGAAAATAATAGAGAACAAGAGAATGAAGACAAGAGGAGCAGCAGAACCCCGGGAGGATAACCCTGGAGGGAAAGAGATGGGTCAGGGCCAAGTGGGAGAAGAAGGCCAGAGACAAATGGCAGCTCCCACCCAGCGGCACTCACTCCCTACCGCCCAGCCCCAGGCCCCTGAATCCAGGCTACCCCAATGCTGGCAGATCAGCCTTCCTGCATACGGCAGTCCACACCCATCCTGGTCACCTGCTCCCCCCACAGCCGGTGCAGAGGACAGATCTAGTCCCCAGCCTAACCCTCCCTCATCCACCACCACGGACTCCATCTCCCTCCAAAATCCCCAGTGGGAACTCTGGATCAGACAACAGTCCCGGTGAGGTTAGACTTCCCAAGATGGTAGAAGCCCCTTCCCTCCCTCCCTCCCTCCCTCCCTCCATCTCAGGTGTGTGTGTGTGTGTGTGTGTGTGTGTGTGTGTGTGTGTGTGTCTGTCTGTCTGTCTGTCTGTGTCTGTGTGTGTCTGTGTGTGTGTCTGTGTGTATTACTGAGGATTTGGGGATTGAACCCCTAAGCATTCTACCTCTGAGCTATATTTTGGAACAGAATCTCACTAAGTTGTTGAGGGTCTCAATAAGTTGATGAAGTTGGCCTCGAACTTGCAATCTTCCTGTCTCAGGGTCCCAAGAACTGAGAATACAGGTGTGTACCACCATATGCGGGCCTACACTCTGTTTTTGTCTTTGTTTTTTGTTTGTTGTTTGTTGGTTTGTGATACTGAGTATTGAACCCAGGAACATTCCTCCCTGTTTTTGTTTTGAAAGAGGGTCTTGTTAGATTGAGAGCGTCTAAGTTACTGAGGGTTCTCAAGCAGCACATCCTTCCGTCGCAGCCTCTCAAGTACATTCTCTTGATAAAGTCCTGGCTGGGACAAATCTCTGTTCCAAAAACGTGTGCTGTTGCCTTGCAACAGAGAGGTCAGACTCTTAGAGAACATGCTGAGAGTCTGCTGAGATAAAGCCAATGGCTGTAGGAAAGGATCCGTGCCCCTGCCCTGAAACCCCAGCTCAGACGCTTTGTCCCTTGACTACAAAGTTTTACGCAAGTCCACCCCCAAAAGGACAAAAACTGTCCAGTGGGTGGAGGAGTAATCGTGGCTATCACAATGGTTTCTGACCCTCTCAAGCTCAACCCTCCAAAACAAAATCTTATTCCACTCAATTTCATGGGAAGGGGGATTCCTAAGAAAAATAACTTGAAAGGCTTCTTAGGGGGGTGATAATGGAGAAAAAAAATCTTGAAACGCTCTGATAGAATTGTGAAAAGCCCACTCTGATTCATTTTCAACTCTCCTTAGGAAATAGCATTGTCATAAGAAGAACTGAACTTCAATCTCTTATTCCGCATCTGTGGAAAACACACATCACAGAACGACGCATGGAGAGCGAACACTTTAAGCAGCACAGGCGTCCACCATGTAAAATCACACTTGTAACTTTTCTAGCACTTTCCTAAGTTCCGGAGTTTATCGTAACCGCATCTGCTCTGCAGTGAGGCCATAGGAATAAAGAAAGCTCATCACCGCCTTCGAGTCAGTTCTAAGACCCTGACTGGAAGGCTCATCCCAAGCCACAGAACAAAGCTCTAAAAATGTCAACACTAGCAATCTTGCCCTTCCCCTCAGTCATATCAAATGCTTCTCCCAGCCAGCACACAGTAGGGCCTCTGCTGCATCAAATGCCGTTCCCAACACACAGCAGGACCTCCAAGGAGATTGTGGTGCATTTGCTTAAACATGTGTGAATGAAACTATCTCTGCGCCCTAAATTATTCTGCTTCCCAAACTCCCAGGGCCACCAACTGCATTACTACCCCATGAGGTGCCAGGCAAAGATCTTGAGGAACAGGTGATCCTGTCAATCAATATTACAGAGCAGCTAGGAGCCCAGCTTTGAATCTGCTACACCCGGTCTGAAGCCCAGTATTGCCACCTGCCCGCGATGGCATCAGGCAGATAGTCAACCTTAAGCTCCCGTCTGCCTCTGCAAACAGGACCAACACCTGCCTTCCTTGCAGGCAAGTGATACGGTCCCATGTGGGGAAATGGGAAAGGCCTTGCACAGCCCTGGACAAAGCTCAGGACGCGGCACCTGCTGTTATCACTCATGTCTCTGACGTTGGGGATGACTTTCTCTCTGGACTTCTAACCTGATCGCACAGTGTCACTGCAAAGCATGACACAGCAGACAAAGTCGAAGCCCAGCCCCATAAGTCACCAAGGCAGGCTCTGCAGAATTTCTCTCTCTCATCTGTGAAACGTGGGTTACATAGCAACATCTACCTGGCAAGGCTGTTGTGAGTGTTAAGTAGACAGTGCACACAGCGGGCGCCTAGTAAAGAACGAGGAGGCCGCTGCAGACTGACTTGTGTCTCAAATCATCCTCCAGTCGTTTCTCATATGGGATGCTGTCTTCAAGTATCTGGCCTTCTGGGGTACGAAATATCAAAGCAGCCCCTAGTTTCTTACCAGGAAGAAAATGAGGTACTAGGAGAGACTTGGCTGTCACCTACCCCTCTGAGGTGGCCCAATGAGTAGATGGGGATACGCGTCAGCAAGGCCCGGGATGGGGGCCTTGGACAAAGGCTGTTCTCAAAGCATGTTGAGCACGCAGATGCCCAGACCCCACCTCAAGCCTCATGATCAATAACCCTGGGAGTAGGGCGGCCACCGCCTTTTCTCTCACAAACCTTCCAGACGGGTCTGACGCACCCCAAGTTGGCACCACTAGTCTGCATAGATGAGATCAGATACATCCAGCTTCTCCCCTACCCCTTGCAGAGAAACAACAGCTTCACCAGCTCAGTCTAGACCAGGAGTTCCTTCCCTTCTCCGCCCTTCCTCAGAGACTCCTGTCACAACAAATTCTCCACGTTTGCAGCCAATAAAGAATACAGAGGGACAAAGTGAAGGTAAATATGAAACAGTATAGCATCTAACCATGGCTCATCGCAGGATTTCAGTCACGGCTGGTGCCCTTCTCTGCTGCTCGGGTGGCTGAGGACAGGCAGCCTCAGATCATCTCCTCTGGGGCACACCGATGCTGGTTTCCAGTGTCAAGGGATGGCGTGCACTGAGGGTCTTCATTCACAAAACTACAACAGGACAGCAGGGAAGAGACAGGTCCAGGACAGGTAGCCCCAGAGAGACCAGGCCTGTGCCAGTCACGGCTGCCCCAGACCACACAAGAGACAGGGCCACAAGCAACCACAGCAACCTCCCAGGGCAGGGACAGCACCAAGGCCCAGGGGCATGGCCGTCACTGTTCTCGGCCTCTAAACAGAAGGTTCAGACTGAGACTCCCAAGAGCCCTGCTAGTACATGCCTGCCTGCCTGCCTGCCTTCTTTCCTTCTTTCCTTCCTTCCTTCCTTCCTTCTTTCCTTCCTTTCTTCTTCTTTTTCTCCTCCTCCTTCTCCTCTTTTTTCTTTTCTTTTTTGATACTGGGAAATAAACCCAGGGTGTTCTATCTCTGAGCCACACCCCAGTCTTATTTTATTTTTTATTTTTATTTTTAAATAGGGTCTCACTAAGTTACTGAGACTGACCTCAAACCCACAATTGTCCTGTCGCAGCTTCCCAAGTACTGGGACTGGAGGCATGCACCACCACACCTGGCTCCTTCTAGCACATACTTCTAAGTCTAAACACTCGGTGAAACTTCAGATAAAGGTAAAAGGTGAATGCTTCTGCACCCAGATTTCTTCTAATCTAGAAAGTGATATATGTGTGGGGAAAGTGAAAATGTAATTCTAATTAAATAATAAATATATTTAAAATTTTTTAGCATTTCTATTTCTACTTAAAAGGGGAGAAAAGATCCAGACAGCTTCAAATAATAAATTTAATTCTAACCAAATAATCAATATATTTAATTTTTTAACATTTGTGTGTGTTTCTGGTGACTGAACCCATTCTACCTCCAAGCTACCCACCCCCAATCCTTTCGATTTTTTATTTGGAGAGAGAGTCTCACTAAACTGTTGAGGGCTTTGCTAAATTGCTAAAGCTGTCCTTGAACCTGTGATCCTCCTGTCTCAGCCTCCCAAGTACTGAGATCACAGGAGTGTGTCACCATGCCCGGTGATTTTTTTTAAAACTTTTCTATTTCTACTTAAAGGGAGAGAAACAATGCAGACAGTTTCAAAGAATAAATTTAATTCTAATCAAATAGTAAGTATATTTAATTTTTAATTTTTTTAACTTTTCTATTTCTACTTAAAGGGGAGAAAAGATGAATAAATTTAAATTAAAAAAAAACTTTTTCTATTTAAAGGGGGAGAAAGGAAGACTAAATTTAATTCCAATCAAATAACCAATATATTTAATTTTTAATTTTTTTAAAGTTCTCTATTTCTACTTAAAGGAGGAGAAAGGGTGCAGGCAGCTTTACAGAATGTTAAGGAGAAATGAAGATGCACAACAAAGAATCCAAAACTTCTCAGCAGCGCCGGAGGAGGAGGTGCTCTGGGGCTGCCAGGCAGCAGGGTGAGCAGCAGACACCAAACGGCAGAGGCTGGACGCTACATCCTCCCGGCCATTCATCACCTTTAGAAAAGTTTGCCAAGAGAAAAAGACAGCCAGAAAAAGAAGAGAATCATTCATTTACCAACTCAGTTGACTAATCTCCCCCAGAAAACTAACATGGCAATACAACTTGAGGAATTTCACATCCTCCACTTGAAAGACTAAAATAAAATATAAGACATCATCTTCCATTAGGTGGAAGGGAAGTTGAAATAAATGGTGCAACAGAAAATAAAAAAGGGCAGTCATTTAACACCAAGTTCAGCTTCCTGGTTAATGTCTCAATAGGCAGATGGAGTCACCACGTGAACAGGTACTTTGCTCTCGGCCCAAAGGATCAATATCACAATTACAGGAGGCCAGGAGAAGTTAAAACAGGCTCACTCAAGGGCTGTCCAAACACAAGGAGCAAAGGAGGGATCGGCAGGAATGCAGCTCCTACACAGCAGTTACCAGAGTCCAGAAAAAGAGTCAAAAGCTCTTCATGGTGTGTCTGGAGGTCTGGAAAGAAACGGCATCTCAAGCAGTGCCTGTAACTCCAGCACTTGGGAGGCTGAGACAGGAGGGTGGCAGGTTCGAGACTAGCCTCAGGAACTTTGCAAGACTTTCAGCAACCTAGTGAGACCCTGTTTCAAAACAAAAGAATAAAATAAAGTAGGACTTGGAATGGAGCTCGGAGGTAGAATGTCCCTGAGTTCAATTCCCAGTACCACCAAAAAAGCAAAACAGGAATGGCATTCAATATGATATAACCTAATATTTGTTTCTGTAATATCTGAAAATGACGGAGGTCATTAGTGAATGAATGTTTTACATTCCTCCAGCTAGAGAATCTTTGGGAATAACTGCAGAGAGGAAAGGCTGAAGAAATGGATGTGACAGCGTGACATACTGTACTCTCCAAAGATGGTTGTGACTCTCTCCTGTTCCACAGGTTGTGCGACATGTTCTTGACACTCCTGCATGGAGAGGGAGCGTCAGCTTCCATCTGCCTGAATATGGGGTGGAGGCCGGGGAGACTCTGGCCACCTTGACCAGAAGAACACGGCGGAAGGAAAGTTGTGCTGCTTCCAGGCACAGCTCTGAACTGGCCCAGCATCTCCTCTTCTGTCCCTCCTGGGACACTAATTTGGGGAATGCTCCTTCTCACAACCCAGCTGCCATATTCTGAGAACATCAAGCCAGAGGGGGAAGCTATTTGAGGCCACTCAGCTGGCACTCCCTCTTAGCACCAAGCCCATACCCAGCATCAACTGTGGACCTTCGAGGGAGCCATCTTGAACTTGGGGCCCAGTTCAGCCTTTGGATGACTCCAGCCCAGCACTCCCTTTCCACAATCATAATGACCTCGAGACAGAACAGCCCAGCCAAGTCCAGTCAACCCACAGAGCCCTGAGAGACAGTAACCCATTTTTTTTATATTATTTATTTTTTTTTTTTGTACTGGGGATTGAGCCCAGGGGCATTCTACCTCCAAGCTACACCCTGAAGCCCTTTTTCATTTTTATTTTGAAACAGTGTCACTAAGTTGCTGAGGTTCAATGTGGCTAAGGCTGGCCTCAAACCTATGATCCTCCTGTCTTAGCCTCCCAAGCACTGGGATTACAGCCATGCATCACCACGCTCGGGTCTCATTGTTCTTAAGTCGCTATAGTTGGGGTGCTTTGCTACACAGCAGCAGGTAACAGAAAGGTGACTTGGGGAACAGGGTTGAGGTGGGAGCTTGAAGATGTCCTCTCCGGGTTTCCTAGATCAGAGCTGCCCTTACCTGCTCACAAGGGCCTCTTCAAAAGCAAAGCCTCCAAATTCCCCAGCACTGTGCAGACAGCGGGGCAGAGAAATGTACTTGAAGCCAACAATGTGAAAAACAGAGTAAACATCTTACCAGACACACCATTTTAAGGGTGTAAAATCACTGCTCTGAGCCAGGCAACGGGACAATCAAAGTGGAATTTCTAAGGTCTGCAATCTAAAAAGCCTTTTAAAAGATGCAAATAACCTTACCTTACGCTCCCCAAGTCCCTATTTTAAAGTAATAAGAAATGCATTAGCCAAATGCATTGCTTCCAAAGCCGATCTAGAATAAACTTACTTAGATTCCAAGACCAGACCCCTGCTGCAGCTTTGCAGGGCCACTCCTGCAGAGTCCCCAGAGGCCCAGCCCTCACTGAGCTCCCTGCCTTCTTTCTTTCTTCCTTTCCATTTCTCTCCTGTTGTCCTTACTCTGCAGTACACAGTAAGATCACAGGGAGGAAGCACAGTGACTGCAGTCAGGACAGAACAGGAGAGGACCCCAGCTCATGACAAACAGGGAGGTGCCAGACACAGCAGGCTGTGGCCGGATGAACCTCTGCACAGCAAAAGGGATTTAGGACCCAGCCCCTTTGCTGATGGCCCAGATGGAACGTGGAATCCAGTGCTATATAGAGCTCGCCAGACATAAAGGTCTCTCACACGAGAGTTCACACATGAGCTCTTGGCTGAGGGACTGATTTCCCACCCTGCCTTTGGTCTCAAGGTTTGATAGTCACAATCTGCTCATTTTGCACCCAATCGTGATTTGCTTCCACTGTGCTGGGGCTGAGGGCACAGTGATGGATAAGTCAGACATGGGACACGCAAGCAGGAAAGATAAGCAACAGCCAAAGATGGCTGAAAATATTCTAGACAATAAGCCAACATAGGAAACAACAGAGACTTGATAGAGAGGGACCAGATGAGAAAGGCCACGTTTAGGTTAGGTGACACAGAAGACCTCACTGCAGTGGTGATATTTGAGGTAAGACCAGAAGCAGCGTACCATCCAGGTAAAGGACTCGGTCTGTGCCAAGATCCTGGGGCTGAAAAGGAACTTGACCCATTCTAGGAAATTTTAGAGAGAGAGACAATAGAAAGGGAGAGGGAAGAGAAGTGGGGGATAAGTTAAGAATGAAAATCAAAGGTTTGGCACAGAATGTTAAAAAGGTTGACTTTTATCCCAGGAGCAAGGGAAATTTGTCAGAAGGAAAGTAGGAAAAAGACTAAATCTGGTTGATGATTTTAAAAATCACCCCAGAGCTAAGACAGTGGTTTTCTTTGACAGAAGTAGTGACAGGGAAGGGACAGAGGATAAGTTCTAGGGTGCCTGTAATATCCTATTTTTTCTTGGGGTCTTGTTTATATAGCTAGCTTCAGTCTGAAAATTCATTGAGCTGTACTTGTAAGACATATTTCACCTTCTGTATATGAGGTATATATCAATAAAATTTCTATACCTTTACTGGTGCATTCCAATTATACATCACATTGAGATTCAAAATGGTATGGACATACACAACACCTCACATGGTGTATGACCCTCTGCATCCCACCTGCTCCTTTCTAACTCCCACACATTAGTGACATTCGTAGTAATACCTTCCCTTCCTCAATAACGGTTCAAATAGTGTTTTATGTCCATTTATGAAGGATATTAAATATAAAAATCACTCTGGATTCTTCTAGGAAATGGGGAGATGGGACAGTTAATCAGGAAACTGGTACAGACATGGAGAGAGGAGAGGCCGGTTTGGATTTAGCAGGACAGTGGCAAGAAGGACGGATGGAGGGAGCCCAGATATGTTCATTTGCACCAGCTGCCTTCGGAGGCACACCTCTCTTCTGACCTCCCCTCCTGTGCCAGCCTCAGGGGGACTAGTGCCCCACCTCGGCCATCAGGCAGCACTCCTGAGATCAAGCCTAATGTGGGCAGGAGGGGAGAAACCCAGGGAGCATCAAGAGACACAGCATTTGCCCAACAACAATGAACCCATCAAGTATTTCCGGAGACCTGTTATGTCTTAGTGATTGGGCACAGTTGGGAAGAGAGAGGAACACCAGCTACAGCATGGATGGGGTGAGCCAAGGGTAGGGAGGAGATAAGAAGCAGGAAGAGACCGTATGTCAGCAGGCAACTGAGACACTCTCTATAGACGAGGCACAGGGACCCCCACACAAGCAGGGGACAAGAGTCTGTTCATGCCACTCCTTGCCACTCCTCAAGATTGTTTCCACAATGAGACTTGTACATCCCCTTTCTTTTAGTTTGGGCCAGAGATCTGGGTTCTGTTGTTCTGTTTTAAAGAACAGAACTGTTTCAAAAAGAAAAATAATAATCTGGTGAGAAACAAGACTTCAAGAGCAGAGAGCTGAAGAGCCCAAGTCCTCATTTGGAAAGGAGATAAAATAATAGATCTCTCAAAAGAGATTTGAATAACAGATGACTCTGAGAATTAATCACCTTTTGAGAAACAAACCATGCTAATTATTCCTGGAGTGGGCAAACAGCTCTTGAAATGAGCCACTAGTTATCAGACTTGCATGCTTGGCAGAGTCACCCGCCACTTCCATTTAAAAAATAAAAACTCATTGGCATTTTGTGGTTCCATGCCAAGGGGGACACCATCTCAACAGCAGACAGGACATTCAAACATGTCCCCAGAAAAGACGTTCTCTTCTGATCTCCATCCCACTCTGTTGGGGGTCTTAGCCCGGCTGAGAGACCTCGCCTCTAGATGGCGCCTGGCAGAGTGCCAGGAGCGGCTGCAGGTGGTAACATCCTAGGGCTGCGCCACGCTAGAGCACATGCACCAGCACGCCCAGCTCGTGGCCTGCCCAGGTGAGGGCTGTATGCAGGCACCTTGTGGATGGAGCCCTGTGTGGCTTTAAGAGCCTCCACCTCTCGCCCTAGAGGGAGAGAGAGAATGGTCAGTGAGGATGATGGTGGGATGGACAACTACTATTGCGAGGAACGTCTACGGAGAACAAGAGTGGGGTGAGAGAGACGACTGTGGCCAGAGAGACGGTTACTGTCAGGGTTAAGAGAATGATTACTGTTACTGTCACTGTCACTGTTACTATTACTGCTTGGGTAACGTTCTCGGTCCCAGAGAGAGAGAGAGAGAGAGAGGTATAATAAAGAGAAACTTGAACCAGCAACATATGGTTATCGTCTCCATCAGAGCCTCACGGTTGAGGGTCCGGCACGGGGGACGATACCACTCCAGGTGAGAAGTCTTGAATCCACGTGAACAGGACATGTCTGCATACATACACAAAGATACAACAAAGGAACCCAATTGCATCTGTAGAATAAACTAGACTTGGGGTGAGAGAGGCATTACAGAAGGAGCAGTGCCCTCTGGTAGCTCATGACCAGATGACATCTAACAGCTCTTTCCAGGGTAACGGGGAATGATTTTTATTTGATTGGGTAGAAGGCAAAATGGTGGAGAAGCATGTAAACCATACTCCAGTGAGCACATGCTCTCCCTAAAAGACAAATTCATAAATCTATCCAACTCCAAAGGGTGCCAAGAACTACTGATGAGAAACTGCACTGTAGAAATGGGGCATCTTTATGCCTGCAAACCATGGAATGGAAAATTTCCATATGGGATGTCGAGAATACACTGGGATTCGAAATCCCAAGGTTGTTCATTTCATTTCTTCCATTCTGATCCATGTCATGTCATAGAAAGGGCATCTGAGGGTCAGGAAACTAGAGAAAATGAAATAATGAAATTTGAGCTTATGTGGAAAGAAAGGATGGGGGTCAAAAAGAAAGAAAATAAATCAGGAAAATGAAAGATTACCCTCAAAGTAAGAGCCCAGGACATCTGGAATGAAATGAGATGAAAATAAAATCAATATGGAATACAATGAAATTCTACTAGTTTGAATGAATCTGCCCAGCTTCAAAAAGTTTTACTTCATCAGTGAATCGAAACACAAAAGCTGAACAGGAAGACTCAAATTCAACTTTTCTTAACCCCTCATGGCCCAAGGAAGCCTTTAACATAGAGTCACTGTTTTCTCAGGCCTGGATCTTGGGCATTTGCACGAAATTTATCCATGGTACAAATGTATCTCCTGCTTTAATTAAACTCTTTCCCTCATCAAGGGAAGGAAAAATAATCCCAATCTAACATCTCATCCGCTATGAACTTTGCTGTCTCTCTTCTGTTTCCAAATGAATTTGGCTTATTAAAAAAGTAATGAGCTATTAATTAACTCTACGCTCATACAAAGCTGTTTAATTCTCAATCTAATTAGCAGCAATCTGTTGAAGGATTCTAACGATTATTTTAAATTTGCTAACAGAAACATCTTTTCACTTTTCATAAGTTATTTATAGAAGAGCTCATATTGGATCCGCTTCGTTTTTAATTTGATAGCATTTTCACTAGAAACTCTTTTCATCTACCATGGCTGTCCATGTGACAGGGTTTAGAATTGTCACCAATGGAGCTGGGCGTGGTGGCGCACGCTTGTAATCCCAGCATTCGGGAGGCTGAGACGGGAGGATCCGGGTTCGCAGCCAGCCTCAGCTACCTAGTGAGGCACTCCACAACTTAGTGAGACTCGGTTTCAAAATAAAAAATAAAAAATAGGGCTGAGGGTACATCTCAGAGGTAGAACCTGAGTTCAATCCCCAGTACCGCAAAAAAAAAAAAAAAAAAAAAAAAGAATTGTCACCAATGGGAAACCCAAAAATTGTATCCTGGTTTAGCTACATGGCCACATGGCCAGGACAGGGCACCTTTCTGTCTTTGAGAGAGCCTGTGAAGGCTGAGGTGGGGGAAGAAGAGCCCCATCCCGACATCATTCCCAAACAAGGCAAGACTCAACTGTGAACCCAGGGTGGACCTAATGCTCCTGGCAAAAAATAAAAGAAAGAAGGCTTGGAGTTACTACTGGAGCTGGATTTGGCAGGGAGGCATGAAACCAACAATAATGCCATGTTTTATAACTAATGTAAGAAACAGCATTTTAGAAACTCTTGTTTAAGAAGTAACACACGATGAATTGCATTTCGTTTATGTGCAGAATTCTTACTAGAACCACTAGAGGGAAATGCAAAAAGATTGCATCATATTTCACAGGCACTCTTGATGACATGCATTTTGTAGACATGAGAAACTTTTACGTACATATTCATGTTGAGGGCTACAAGCATCAGATCATGGATTCAATAAATACGCACCCACCCAAAGGTCACATAAAATGGAACGTGTGTCTGAGAAAGGGTTTTTACTCTTCCCTATGTCACGTAAGGATTAGACCATGGTCAGTGCACCATTCTCTCTACTTCTCTAAGATCTAACATGAGATAAACTTACTAGGCAGCTAGTGTCATGCTTTCCCCTGAGATCTAAGCAAAGATGGGAAACCCCAGCCCCCACCCTCCCTCCCTAGCACATGAAGAGGCAGGAACTTTAGAAAACAGTGAAGCCAAACTGCCTGGGTTTGAATCCCGGCTCTGTACTTATTAGCTGTGTGCCTTTGAGTAAGTCAATAATCTCTCTGTGCCTCAGTTTTCTTATCTAAAAGATGGAAATACTAATTGTATAACATTAGAGATTGACATCTCTAATGCCCTTAGAACAACACTACACAGAATACTTGCTCTGTAATTTCTAAATAAAATTAATACTGACTGAGTACTTAATAACAATATTTTATTCCCAAAAATCCAGACGCTCAGATTCTAGAGAACATTTGGTCACAGTGTGGGACTCTTCTTTGTAGGCTTTTTTTTCCCCTTCTGTTTCTTTTTTGAGAAAAACATAGGAACGGTGTTCAATTAAATGGCATACATTGTGAGCCCTCACCAATGTGATTATTTATTAAATGTCATTAGTCATTAAAATGCTAATAATTCACAAGGTTTTTAAAAAATTAAACACAAGACCTTGAAGAAATTAAATTTAAATAAGTAAGTTGAATATTAATAGGGTGGAAGCCTGGGGGGAGTGTATCCCCGAAACTACTTATTTATTTATTTTACAAAAAGAGTCATGGCTATAAATAGTATTAATAATAATGGTAATAATAGCCAGCATTTATTAAGCATTTTCTGCATGCCGAGCGCTGTGCTAAGTGGGTTATGAGCCGCATCTCACTGCACGTGGAAATACAGGAGAAACACACATTGTGCTGGTCCTGCCCTCTCTGCGTCACTTTCTTATACCTCCTCCCTTCCCATGTCCATCCCATGTAGTCTGAGCCCTGAGAAGGACACAGGCTCCTCCTGCTTGGGAGGAGATGCCTCGTTCCAACATCCCTGGCCTTCAAGGTCAAGCAGGAGTTGAGAAGGTGCCCGGGACACAGAGGGCACCAGCAGATGGCAGAAGCCTGGTTAGACCTTCATTTCATCTGGAGCCAAGGTCTCCCCATGGGCCGGTGTGTCCAGTCCAGCTCATCAAAGCCAGAGAACACACAGGCATTTCAATCCAAACCCCAGCATGGGATGTGGTCTGAGGGTTCTCCACTCAGTCCTCGTTCCCTGGTCACAGGTCCTGGTTTCCTTTCATCACCCCACCCATGACATTGTATTGCTGGCATCGAGAGGTTGGAGGCCAGGGATGCTGCCACACATCCGGCCAAGCACAGGAAAGCACCCTCTCCTGCAACAGAGGACTACCCAACCAAAATGTCCATTTAAGGCCATTTAAGGCCAGGCCGGAGAGACTCACAAACAGCACAGCCTTTAGGTCCAGACAAGTGCCGCTCCGGTGGCTCTGTGTGTGTGGTTGCACACAGTTGGCTAGCCCTGGGGAAGCAGCTATCACTGAGCCTGGCTTCATCCTTTGAAACCCCCTGCCAAATACACACACACACACACACACACACACACACACACACACACACTGCCCCCAGCATGGCAATGCAAACTCAGCAAACAGCAGCTGTGATTCTCACAGGCTTTTCCTCAAAGATACCAGCAAGCCATTGGAACCTCCCCGTTCCATTTGTACCACTGTAAGTTCTGATTGAAAACATTATCTTTGGTAATGAATTCCAAAGAAAGAGTCAAACTGATCCTTGCAGGGGATAGAACTCGCAACTCTAAACTCATTAGCACCATATCCAAATGTATCTGGCCAGATGAAGGTATCAAAGAATGACTCTTGCACTTAAGAACACTTGGCCCAACACAGTCAAAGCTCGTCAACCCCAGGATCCTCCCGGTGGAATCCTGAGTCTCAGTGTCCACGTGGAACCAGGACTCTCAGACACACCTGCGGGGATGCAGGCCATCAGCTCTCAGTGGGGATTATAAACCAGAACACATGGGGGAGGGGGAGGATTAAATGAAATCAGGTGAGAAAAACACTGATGGGCCTTGTCTTGGACAGTGCTCATTAAATGTGATTAATATCATGAAACTAATGAGATAGCATAGGATTGCACCAAAGCCCACAGGTACTTACCAGACATACCAATGTGAAAAGAAACACTTCTCGGCTTGGTTGGCACATGCCTATAATCCCAGTACTTGGAAGGCTGAGACAGAAGGATGGCAGGTTCAAGATCAGCCTCAACAACTTAGTGAGACTCTCAACAACCTAGAAAGACCCTTTTTCAAAACAAACTCAGAGGTCAAATGCCTCTGGGTTCAATCCCCAGTGCAACCAAAAAAAAACAAAAAAGAAAGAAAAGAAAAAAGAAATCCTATCAATGTTCTTCCCCTCTGCCTTTCTTCCTCAGCTAATGTCTATGCATGCTTGAAGACTCAGCTCACACACTACCATCCCCAGGAAATCCTATCTGATGAGTTCCTCCCCAGAACCCACTGGCCTTGTTGCCATCGCTGCTGCGTTCCCACTTTACTGTAATTGTCCTTTTCTTTTTCCACCACAAGCTTGCATGCTCCTAATGATAGGGGATATATTTTTGTTCCTGTCCGTCTTTGCAACTTGTGGCATTGGGTTAGAACATAGCACTGATGACTAGCCATCTGTTGTGAACTCCACGTGGGTTGAGCTATGGCTGGCTGCATCCGATAATGCTTGTCACAGAAGTGCTGGCCCCCGAATCAGTGGCCTAACCAAACCATTCATCTGTGCTTGCAGGTCTGGAGATTGTGTGAGAGCCAGGTGAACCAGGTGTGGTCAGCTGAGCGTGGTCTGGGCTTCAGGTTGGGTCTAGATATGTTCCACATAACTCGAATTCTCCTTGGACCAATGAATCAGCTCATCTTGGTCTTCTCATGGCAATGACCAAAACACAAAACAGATAGCAGAAACAGGTGCTGCTTCTTAGGATCAGTGCTCTAGACATAGGCCCTTCTACCAACTCACCGGGTGGGGAGATCTGCTCCATCTCTCCTGGGAGGAAGTACAAAGTCTTTCAGAGAAAAGAAGGGTTAAGTAATTGGAAAGAACAATCTAACGTACCATGAGAGCTCTTGCATCCAAATGTGCTATGACACACTTATTTTTTTTTTTTTGTAGTATTGGGGATTGAACCCAGTGGCATTCTACCTCCGAACTATACCTCCAGTCCTATTTTTCATTCTTTATTTTGAAACAGGGTCTCACTAAGTAGCTGAGGTTGACCTCGAACTCGGATGCTCTGGTCTCAGCCTCCCAAGTACTGGGATTACAAGCGTGCGCCACCAGGCCCAGCTCTCTGACACACTTTTAGAGTCTGTGTGTGTTTATGGAATATTTACCCCCAGTTCCCATCATCAGGAGTCCACCCCTGCATTATTAAGCTATAACATCCAGCACTGGGACTGGGTGCCGGATATTAATAGTCCCAAGGTGACAGAACTGTAAAGCAACAGTGATGTACATAAACCAAGGTCTATCTGATGCCAAAGCCCACCACTCCTGCTGTCCCTCAACACCACCAAATCAAGCTAGAAAATGCAATCTCTGAAGCCCTGCTCCAAACTTATTTTCCTTCCTACAACACAGCTATGGAAGTATCTTGGAAGCAGGATGACAGTCTACAGAAATGTGGAAAGGAGGTGGGGATGCATTGGAAGAAGAGGCAAGAGTCAGTGGCCTCCATGTCCGCAAGCTCTGTGCCCACCCACACACCGAAGGGGCGGGGTATTAGAACCTCTCAGACATTCTATAAGCCAAGACCAAGGCGATCTGACCCAGAATCAGTTGCAGAAAAATTGGTTCATTTTCATGGCAAGAGCCAGAGCCAGTCCTGCATTCCTATGACAAGTATTTGCAAAGCATTCCCAAGGAAACTTCAAGCTGGACAAGGTCGAGTTTTGCTGTAAAACAAAAACATGGATAGAAAGCACTGGGTTCTGAGGTCATCCTCAGCTTCTTCCCAGGGAGATGTAAACAGAGCCATGAGCCAATCAGAGTGTGAGACCCTTCTTGTTCCTTTAGTAATTATATAATATCCACATCGCATTGGGCCAGGCATAGCTTGAATCTATCTCTCTCCCAGAAAAAAAAAAAAAAAAAAAGGTCTGGCTTTAGAAATACAATCCACATATCTCTCATGAGTTCAGAAATAAATATTTTGTGGTTAATCTGAAGCTGGAGTCAGCAAACTTTTTCTGTAAAAGGCCATAAAAGAAATATTTTCAGCTTGCTGCTATAGCAAGAAAGCAGGTACGGGTTCTGTGTGAATGAATAAGCAAGGCTGTTGTGCTCCAGTAAAAAAAAAAATGTCCTCACAAGAACAGAAGGTGAGATGGATTCAGCCCATGGGTCACATTTGGATGATCCTTCATCTAAAAGGATGATATTTGGCTCAAAATTTAGAACATGGGTCAATGTACCTCCAAGAAGCACAAGCAAATGTATAAAAATGTAGGTTCTTCTCTGCCAGAGTCATATTTCAGCGATGCCTTCTGAACAAGTAGTTTCTCATTTAGTCCTCCTGAAGGGTCAGTGAACTAGGGAATTATGTCCCC
>PVLC010018856.1:0-31469 GCA_004027655.1 Graphiurus murinus | reverse complement strand
ATGAACTTTAGTGCAACTGTGTTCTCCCACAGGCTCCTGACCTTGCCAGGATAATAAAAAACCAGCATTCTAAAATGCCCTCTCCAACTCCTCATCTTTAATGGCCACAGTTATGGAGCTTTCTGTCCTCTTATATTTCAACCTCTTCTTAACCTCTTACTTTCTGATTTTGGAGCACAAGCCTGCATCATGGACTCTTGTGTTAGATTCTTTTCAATTCCTTGAATACATTGTAGATTTTTCTTGCCAGAGAACATGTATTGCTGTGAGCAAGGCACCTTAATTTGGTCATCTTTCTACCTAACCCAATGTCTCTAACTTAATAGAACCTGCTGCTGTGCTGCTGACAGTATTCAGGTTTGTCTTGACCCAGTTCCAAGAGTAGGACCCAGGCAATGGCTTTATAATACCTATAAATATCATTACATTTTCATTTATATAGTTTGGTGTAGCCTGTTTTGAAGCTGTAAGCTACTTTTTACTTTGCAGTTTGCTAGATCAAGATGTCCCTGAATGATATATGATGTACACTGTATATAGTGTACTTTCTCCTAGATTCCAAAACCGATTCTCTTCTAAAGTACATGTTGGTTTTTCTCTAACTGAAGCAAACCACTTTTCCCTTACCACACCAAACTATCTTTTCTATATTTTTGCCACATGACATTAAAATACAAACTTCCTAGTTAACATGCCTTTCATCTCAGTGTCCTTTATTTATAGCCTCTTAAATATCCTAAGCTCATTCTCATCTTAGGCATTTACATGAGATGTTGTTTCTACCTGGAGGACCCTTACCCAAATATCGCCATAGAAAATTTTTGATAAAATTCTCACATATTCAGCTCACAGTTTATGTTCTTGGAAACATTCTGACTTCCCTTTCCAAGAAAGTGCCTTTCTTAAATTTTCTATTACTTTTCCTAATTTTATGTCATATTTGGTTTTTAATAACAGTTCAAATTATCTTCAGGTTTATTGTTTATCTAGTTACGACATAATGCAGTATCTTTGAGGTTTGGTACCTTCACTGCAGTATTAACAGTTTTTAACTCAAAAATATCTTTTAAAAAACAAAATTAAAAACAGAAACACTTCAGAATACATACACAAATACGGTTACATGTGAAAATAATGAAATATTTCTTATTTTTACACACTGCACTAGGTAATACAAGAGAAATTTTACCTCAGATATTAAAAATACTTGTGTATATTCTATATCCTAGGAAAACTAATATAAAATTATTTTTTGTTATATGGATCTTAAGATGGTGGGAAACTTAGAAGATAATATTTTATGTGTGTGTATATTAGTACTTTTCTTAGCAAAATTATCTTGTATTTCTGAAAGATAAGGTATATCTCATAAAGTTAATTATGTTTCTAATTTTAATCACATCAAAATTCACAAGATACTCATGTTAACTTGTTTATATGAAAACTCTGTCTCAGAGAGATCAAGGTGGAATATTAGCTGCTGTCTCTGAAAAGACTATGAGTGGATGAAGTTTATACATCACTTTATTTCTTCAAGGAAATCAGCTCAATGGAACCCGGAAACTCATTCAAAATATACTGATCTCTGTTTTAGTGGTCCCCAGGTTCTGTGTACAATAGCACAGACAACATGTTCTTTCATGTATAAAATCGAGTACTTATTTATTTATTTAAATGATAATTTATTATATTGCTGATATGTGCCAGACACTAACTTTGTCAAAAGAGTCCTCATTCTGTTGTGACTTAGTCCTGAAAGTTTTGGTAGGTCAGTCAACTTGTGTGACCTATAATAATGCATGATGTCCTGGGTGAAATTTTGTGAGAGTCAGAGGCTACACAAGCTTTGTTATGAAAGTTTTAATAGACTTATACACCAGAAAGTCATTCTTATATTTTGCTTGCTGAGGCTGACCACAATTCATAAGATATTGCAACATAAATAGCTTATGAATTGGAAACTCGAGATTAGTCTTTAGACCTTGAGATTATTATTATTTATTTTGGGATACTAACTGAAACATCTCATTAAATATTTCTTGAGGGCCAAATTGGAGTGTTAAAGATGTTGTTTCTTAATGGTTATGAGGTATTTAAGTTTATTTGAAACCAAGTTATAATACGTTTAATAGCTCGACAACTTCAGAATATAAAAAAGTCTCACATAAAGATGATGGAGACAGGTGAAAAGCAATTTCTAAAATACATTTTTTTTATTAAGTGGTGCATTGTAATCATACATCTTTGTTAGGTACAAGCTGATAAAGGCATATATGATGCACGCATTTCTCATTTAACCCCTTCCCCAATTCCCACCCCACTCCCTCACCCTCCTTCCTTCTCAAGTTCAGTTTAGTGATTGACTTTGATATATTTGTGAAAGTACATCATGTGCATTAGGGTGTCTCCCCAACCTTCACCCCCCATCCATCACCATCAGTTAAGTCAACTTCTTTGCTTATCTAGGGTTTCTCCTTTTTCATCTGGAGTCCCTCTTATGCTCCATCTTTTCCCTAGCATCCACATATTAGGGAGAACATATGCTTTTTTACTCTTTGTGACTGACTAATCTAACTTAACATAGTTCACAATTGCCAAACTATGGAAACAGTCAAGATGTTCATTGACAGATGAATGGATTACAAAACTATGGGATATGTACACAATGTAATTTTACTCAGCCATAAAGAGAACAAAATCATGTTATTTTCAGGGAAATGGATGCAACTGGAAAACTACAATTTTTAACCATTCTGAAATTAGCTAGCATTTCTACCTGACTTTAGGGTTGCAATTTACATGTCTCTTACATATCTTACATGAAGTTTGTTGAAATCAACCTCTAATATGAAATGATTATATAGTTCACTGCACCAAAAAGAGAAACAAAAACTAACGGTTAGCCAAGTATGTAATCCCAGTGCTTGGGAGACTGAGACAGGAGAATAACAGGTTGAAGATCAGCCTTAGCAATACTGAGACTCTCAGAAAGCTTGTGAGACACTATTTCAAAATGAAAATAAAAGTAAAAAAAGGTTTGAAGATATAGCTCAGAGGTAGAATGTCACTGAATTTAGCTCCAAGTACCATAAAATAACAATAAGAATAACAATAATAATAATAATAACAATAATAATTGTTAAAATATAATTTTTATCAGATAGAGGAAGTTTCTGTGATCTAATTCACCAATAATAATAATGACTAAGCTAACAGTGTTTTCCATGTGCCAGGTATTGTTCCCAATACATTATTTTTTTGATACATATAATTTTCTCATTACCTTTTAAAGTAAATGATATTAATGATCCCAGAGAAAATTAAAGAATTTGAGGCACTTGAATATGATAATTTAAGAAAAAATTGTTACTTGAATGTATGAAGACTGACTCTGAAGAGCATTATTTAACCACTGAGGCAAACAACCTCCTCATCTTGAATCCAGACTGTGGCATGGTATGAGCTCAGCACAGAATGATGTGTGCAGAGGGTGAAACTGAAGGAAGAAAAGCATAGAATGGATGATAGAATGACTTTACATTACCACTGAACTCCATGACACAGGACAAATTACAATTTACCAATAAAATGTTCTTTGACCTCATCTCTCCACGTAACCCAAATGTACTTACATGTATACACTAATTTTCTGAGATTCTATTGCTTCATGACTCAGTATACAATTATTTTATAATTGTTTTTTCTCAACAAATTACTAGAGACATGAGAGCCAGTATCATGTCTCATATATTTTTATTTTTAAATTTCTGATGAATTATACATCATAGTGAGATTCAGAAAGATATACACATACCACTTGGCGTATTTCCTCCACAGTCCCCTTCCCATTACCTTCTCTCTTCCAGAACATGTCAGTGAGATTGATAGTAATACCTTTATATGTGGACATATCATTATTTGAACTGTTAATATTTCTCAATCTTCCTTTTTCCCCTCCCTACCTCCTACCCCCCAATATTCTTCCACTATTCTAAAGGTCTCTCTCTCTTAATGTATCTGAAGTCCCTTTTGTTTCATATTTTCTCTCTAGCCTCTGCATGTGAGAGAAAACATAGATCCCTTGACTTTCTGAGATTTCCTGATCTTGCTCAGCATGATATTCTCTAGTTCCATCCATTTTCATGCAAATGACATAATTTTTTTCTTCTGTATGGCTAAGTAAAACTCCACTGTATGTATATACCACTTTATTGTTATCTAATCACTTTGGATGGACACCTAGGCTGGTCCTGTAATTTGGCTTTTGTGTATTGTGCTTGTATAAACATGAGTGTATACATATCACTATAATATTCTGGCTTTAATTCTTTGAGAAAGAAACCAGGGAATGGTATAGCCAGGTCATAGTGTTATTCCATTTATACTCTTTTGAGGAATCTCCATACTGATGTCCATGGTGTTTGTAAGAATTTATACTCCCATGAACATTGTATAAGAGTTTTTATTTCCCCACATTCTCACCAGCATTTATTATTGTTTGTATTTTTTTTTCTAGGGATTGAACCCATGGACTTTCTACTTCTGGGTTACACCCCAGCCCTATTTTTTAAATTTTGAAACAGGGTCTCACTAAGTTGCAGAGGGCCTCATTAAGTTGCTATGTCTGGTTGCAAACCTACAATCCTCCTGCCTCAGCCTCCCAAGTATTGGGTAACAATCCTGTGCTACCATACCTTCCATTTGTATTCTTGATGAATATCATTTTTACTGAAGTTAGATGGAATCTCAGTTTAGTTCTGATATGCATTTATTTGATTGCTAGTGATATTGAAAATTTATTTTCATATATTTTTCAGCCGTTTCTACTTCTTTTGAGAAGTGTCTAATCAGTTCAATTTCCCATTTTTGTTTGAATTGATTGTTGTCCTGATGTTAAGTTTTTGAGTCTTTATATATTATTGCCATTAGGCATAGGTGGCAAAGATTTCCTCTGAATCTGTAGGAGGTAGCAAAGAAAGATTTCCTATGAATCTGTACACTCTCTCTTTAGAATTTTTATTGTTTCCATTGCTGTGCAGAAACTTTGTAATTTGCTGCCATTCCATTCATTGATTCTCCATTTTATTTTCTGAGCTTTAGAGATCTTATTGAGGAAATCTCTATACGTGCCTTTATGTTAGAGAGTTGGTCCTATGTTTTCTTCTAATTACTGCAAAGTTTATGGTCCAACATCTTTGGTTTTCTTTGATCCATCTTTAGTTAACTTTTTTACAAAGTGAGAATAGGATTCCAGATTAATTTTCTACATATGGTTATCCAGTTTTCCCAATAACATTTGTTGAAAAGACAATCTTTCTCTAGTGTATGTTTTGATACCTTTGCCAAAAATCAACTGGCTCTAAGTGTGAGGATTTGTCTTATATCCTTTCTATTTCCCATAACACCCAGTATAACTGGGCCTCTTAAAAGTTATTTCAAAGCCTTAGTATTTTTTTTCCTTAGGATATAAAGCATATTGCAGAAATGGAATTAAGGATGAAAGAGAAAGGATTTTAAACAAAGGTGGTCTAGTGAGCTTAAGAATAATATTTACCTTGTGATTTCTAATTCTACCAATTCTATAAAAAGTCAAAAGCCTTTTTATGAAGTAATATTAAATAGCATGTGTTGAATATGGTCAGAAATTAATACGTAGTGGTATATACTTCTATAAATTAAAAAAAATCTTTATAAAACTAGTCTTTGTAAAATTAATTATATTTGACCTAGCCTGCAAAATAGAAATCAGACTCCCCAAGAACTTTTGAATATTAACAACTTAGATAAATTTATTTAAAATATGGTAACCACAAAGGAATAAAGTTATTAAGATACCAAATTACTCATTCAAAAGCTTAATTTGTCCCAGAGATCTAAACCTTACAAAGAAATATCATTAATAGTCATAAAATATTCTTACTAATTCCTCTACTGCTATGGTTTTTAGATAGCCTGTTTGTTAAGTTTGCTATTCCAGCTATAAAGACAGTTTAGTTTTACCAAAATGGATAAATATGTTTATGTGGAAGAGACTCAAATCCCTAAAGAGTAGAATTTTAGCCTGGCCTTTTACAATTATTCCATCATAACAGGTAGGTGGTAGTGGAGATACCAGCTAAATTCCAAAGGAATCAATTTTAAATGTTCTATTTTTTACCTGTGCTATAGCAAAATACCCCTGTTTTAAAATGGAAAATAGGAGCCAATCTCCTTTCTTTAAAACATTACTAAATACATAGTGTGTTATTACAAATTAAATTTATAAATGCATTAATTTCACTTGATTTTCTCAGTAAAATGATTACTAAACTGCCATCACAAAATATCCCTTAACAGCATACAGAACATGTTCCTCAATAAAAAATGATTTTGATGAATATTGACGTATACAGAGAACAACATAATAGTAGGTAATTAGGAATCTGAATTAAATATATAAAAATCATCATAATAGTAACATAATAGACATATTTGCTACATACATATAACATTTTATGTAATTTTATGAGATATATTATATATAATACATACACATTTATAATTAATATAATCATATGTGTAATCTACATGTATGTATTTCAACATTAAATGCATATATCTACACACATATAATTCATGGATATAATACAGAAAATATGTATATTTTTATATGAATTAAAGACTATTTAGGCACAGGTGCTCTTCACAAGCATCCCTGATATAATTTGACTTAACCTTTTCCCAATGTCAATCATTCATGAATTTGATTTGTGACTTTCTCCTAATCTACTTTAAATATGTAATATTTTAAAATGTATTTCATATATTTAATTTTAAATATTGTACATATAATTCTAAGCTTTTTAAAAAAATGTCTTTTATTAGTACATTATCATCTCACATCATAATGTAAATCATATTGACATTGACATACATACACACAACACTTGGTATCCCCACTACCACCGCCCCGTCTCCCCTCTTCCCATACAGAGGACTGAGACTGATATTGGATTATTCTAAACCTTTTACTCAACTATTATATATTGTAGATGCATCAATGTTGATACCAATATATTTTATATTATATATTTATATTTTGATTAATATTTCAAATATCACTATAGGAAATATATGATTGCATATCAATAGTAAACAGTTTAGTTACTTTCATTTATGGTTAATACAAACATTGCTGAATTTAATGGCCTTGTGCATATTGTCAAACACATAGATAGAAGTATACATTCTAAGACATTTATATTTACAAACTAGATATAACAACTGGATGTCAATGAACACTTCTATTTGCTTCATCGTTCATTTATGCAGTTAACACATGGCATGTTACTGGTGTTTATACCATCTTTATTCATGTTTTTTTATACTAAACGTACCAGAAAGGCTAAAAATAAAATCATGAACTCATGAAGACCAAACCATCAATTTATTACAGAAGAAAAAGAAAGAAAAAAGAGATTATCAAATATTAATAAGTTCTATAACCCTCTTATATGCATGGCATCTAGAATTTCATTAAAATATCAAAGGAAGGAATAAGCATAGTCTAGCATTTTTCTAAAAACAAAGACATGAAGGCTCAGAAATGCAAACTTACCCTGTCAAGAGCTGCTTTCTCTAGTTCATTTTTGGCTACAGCTAATTTTTGTTCCAGATCAGTAAGCTGTTGGGCCTGCAACACAGAAGAAAGCCAAGACTTTTCAGTAAGTCCTATAAACTCCCACTTTACATTAAGCATCTGTCATCCACTGACAAATAAAAAATTGAAAGAAAAAAATTTACTCTCTTCTTTCACTATAGGGTAAAAACACTATATTGCATGGTAATCTGATCTGTATGCAGAAAATTAGCTATATACATATTTGTTTTATATATAATAATATTTTATTTAATTTTATATAATATATATCCTTCTTGATATGATACACATAACATAAATCTATGAATGAATAAATACTGAGTATTTCACTGACTGAATCAAAACACATTTTCCAAACATACAGCTCAAGTCTTTAAAAATATTTAAGATTTTGTAGATCAGTTATATTTCCACTTATTATGAGCTGAACTGTATCCACTTTAAACTCATATGTCAAACCCCAAAAGCCCATTATTATTGCATTGATGATAAAGCCACTAGGGTTTAATTAACATCATACAAGGTCATAAGGGTGGTATCTTATTCTCAGAGGACACATGGTCTTCTAATGCGATAATTAGACCTCTCTCTCTCCTTCCCTATCTGTTAAATAAGTGGCAAAGCCCTGTATGAATTAGTGATAAAGTATTATTAGTAAGTCAGAGATAGTACTTAAAGGTATCCCAAACTGTGGGTAACTCAACCTGGGACTTCTAAGTATCCAGAGCTGTGAGAAAAGAAATTTCTCTTATTTCAGCTCCCCAGCCTATAGGATTTTGTCATGACAACTCAACAGCTTAATACACTAATATTCATCCTATTTTAATTTTTGAGCTTTAATCCCAAAGAATTCTTTATCATTTTATCTCTGCAACTTTTCAAGTGCTATAAATGTGAACTTTAAGGAAAATAGCAGGGACTTAAGATTTTAAGAGGTATATTCAAAGCCTGCCTCCATCAATTCCTAGCTATGTAATAGTGGTCAAAGCACTTGACTTTGTTAACTAGAATAGATAATTATTAACTAGAATAGATAATGATTTCATACATAATATGACAGGCAGTTAAAAGAAAATAGGAGGACTTGAAATTTTCTTTACAAGCATACCGTTTGCATTTGGACCATTTTGTTTCATTATTATTTCATTTATCCATGCAATTAGTAAGTTCCTATAATTAGTTCATTAGTTCTTCCTTTAATTAGTCCCTGTAATTCTATTATTTTAGGCACTTTGCTATAGCCTGGGAATTCCAGAGATTACTTTTAAGATACAATATTTCAAAGAATAATTCATTGGTGCCTTATGTTTGCACATAATAGTGGGATTCATTACGAAATATTCATACATCCACATAACGTAATTTGATCATTTTCATTCTTTTTTACCTCTCCTTTTCATCTCTCCTTCCTTCCTCCCAGTACTCCTCCTCTATTCTATTTGTCTTGCTTCTATTTTGATGAGACAACTTTTTATAGCTCTTTTCCGTCTAGTTTCCAAATATGAGCAGAAGTATATGGCTCATACCTTTCTGAATCTGGCTTATTTCACTTAAAGCTATGTGCTTCAGTTCTAACCATTTTAGTACAAATGACACAATTTTGTCCTTATTAATGGCTGGATAAAGTTCCATATTGTGTATCTACCATGTTTCTTTATCAATTAATCTGTGGATGGACACCTTTTTGGTTCCAAAACATAGCCATTTTGAATTGTGTTTCTATAAACATGGGTATGTATGTATTGTTACAGAATTCTGACTAAGAATTTTCAGAAAAATGTCAAGGAGTGATAAAGAATGGTCATATGGTGGTTTTATTCTTTATCTTCCAAAGAACTTACATATTGATCTCCAGAGCGATCCATTAATTTACAATCCCACCAACGAGTTTAAGTATTCCTTTTTTCCTCACATCTGCAGCAGTGTTTGTTACTATTTATTATTAATACTATCTGCTACAAATAATATTTTCACATCACTCCACTTTTTTATACATGTATATGCTAATTTCTGAAGCTGCATCTATGTTTGCTACATCCTTTTACCCCACTTGATTTTAGTCATGTGTGTGTAGTACTGGGGATTGAACCCAAGGGCATTCTACCTCTGAAAATTGTGGACACCATCATATTGCAATACTTTTGTCCTAGTTTTGAAAGAATTGAATGTAGGCTAAGGTCATGCATCACAGCTACATTATATGCCACAAGAATATGTCTGTGAATGTTGAACGATTAAAAGACGGAACTTAACAGGATTGTGAATTGTATTTGTTTAACTTAATGAGGTTGAATCGAGATAATACAATCTCTTGTAAAATAAATATAGGTTTAATTCAGAGTCTCTAATAATGATTCAAGAGTAGCTTTAATTCACATTCAATCATTTAATTAGATTTATGAAGTAATTAATTGTTCTTAGACCAGAAAACATCATTTGCATACATAGGGTTGTAAATATGCATGAGTAAAAATGTACATAGAGTTAAAATCACCACACAAGATTTTATTTGCTAAGCCAGAAGTGAATGTAAACTGAAATTGAGGAAAGAGGAGAGACAGCCCAGGCATGATCCCAGTACAAGAGAGGTTGAGATAGATCTTGAGGCCAGCCACAGTAACTAAGCAAGAACCTCAGCAACTTAGGGAGATCTGTTTCAAAAATTAAAAAAAGGGGGGGGTAGGGTAGAAAGAATGCTCCTAAGTTCAATCTCCAGTACAAAAAATTTTTAAAAAATGAGGAGAAACATTCTTAGTGTGGTTTGACAAGCCAAAATGTCTTCTTCCCAATAAAACTAATATCACATAAATAAACATTCATTTCCACACATGTTGGACTTCAGAATCCAAGTATTTATAGACCATGAAACTTTGCAATGTCATTTAGCTTCATGACTTCATGACTTCTTACTCTACATCTAGTTTTCCTATCACTTCATCTTCCTTTATTTTTGAGTATTAATGTTAAATTGAGATTGATCATAAAATATATTGCCAATAATGTGTTTAATACAAACTGGATATTTTTTTCTAAAAACATGAGTGTATAGATGTGTTGGATGGAACAAAAATAAAAGATATAGTGATTAAATTTTATCTGAAATTTTCATGATTTGACATGTGTCTAAATATGCAAGATTCTAATTTATAAAATATATCTTAACTTCAAATCTTTTTTTTTTTTTTTTTTTTTGCAGTACTGGGGATTGAACGCAGAGGCATTCTGCCTCTGAGCTCTACCCTAGTCCTATTTTTTATTCTTTATTTTGAAACAAAGTCTCACTAAGTTGTGGAGGACCTACACTAAATAGCTGAGGCTGGCTGTGAACCTGGGTACTCTGGTCTTAGCTTTCCAAGTACTAGGATTATAAACCTACGCTGCCACGTCCAGCTTCAAGTCTTTATTTCTGACAAGTTCAAATACAGAATTCATTTTAATCCCTTTCCTACTTTCTCTCTAAGAATATCTATCTGTCTTTATTTTTCTCATGAATTCTTTGAGGTTACATAGTATAATAATTTAAACATACACATATACATCCATATCTGCCTCATCTTTCTTTAAAAATTTTCACATTAAAAGTGAAAAAAAAAGTAATAAAATATTATTGGGCATGGTGGTGCATGCCTGTAATCCCAATACTTGGGAAGTTTACATTGGATAATCACAGTTTTGAGGTGAGCCTCAGCAACTTAGCAGGACTATGCTTCAAAAACTTAAAAATAAATGGCTGGGGGTATATTTCAGAGTTAGAATATCCCTGTGTTCAATCCACAACAACACACATACACACACAGTACTAAAATCTTAAACACAAATTAAGAATATCAGGACTGTGGACAACATGATTGGTTTCATGAATGGTATGTGAAAGTAGGCTATGATATGTATTATGATTGATATGTGACACTAGGATCAGGATAGCAACAGCAGATAAATGAATTGAAAATGTGACTCTAAACCTGCATCCATTTGTCTTGCCTGAACTGTAATATTTTTTTTCCAAAAATTCTGGCATCCAGATGTAAAAAGAAATTTTGGCTTCAAAATTCTCATTATCAAATGTAGTAAACAGCCCAGAGACACAAAAAATGCAGAGGTTTTCCAAGTAATAAATTCTAAAATAAAATTCGAACTAACAAATGTTAAATTCAGTTCAGAAATCCAACTTTTTCAGAATAATGAAAAAGAAGTTTAAATTCATGGTTTATTTTAAACCAAAGTAAACAACCTAGTATGTCTCAAGTGTGTGTGTGTGTGTGTGTGTGTGTGTGTGTGTGTTCCCACTAAATCACAAGGAGACAGAAAGCAGAACATAGAAATTATAGGATTAAGTGTCCATCCAGGTATGGTGGGACATGCCTGTAATCCCAGTACTTGGGAATCTGAGACAGGAGGACCACAGTATCTCCACCGGCCTCAGCAATGTAGCAAGCTCTCAGCAATTCAATTAGAACCTATTTAAAAACTAAACATTAAAAGGGCTGATGTTGTAGCTCAATGGTAGAATTGTTCTGGGTTCAATCTACAGTACTACATACACACACACACACACACACACACACACACACACAACACACACATTACTGACTTGCATCTTAGGGCATTAAAGGCATGAACAATAACCACTCAATCACAAATTATGAAAGATTATTTGAAATACAAATGAACAATAAATAGCTTATAATCTAAGATATGAGACTACAATGTTTTTTCCTTGTCATTGAATCTTAATAGTAGTTTCACACAAAATCACTTTACGTAGAATACAGTATTATTTCTATTCTTCTGAAATAAGGAAAACTGAAAGAGAATAATTAAATATCTTGCTCAATGCTACTCAGCTGGGAAACAGTCAATTAGCAATATAAACCCAAGGAGTCTTGATCTATAGCTGACAATCCTAACCATAATAAATGAACATATATTAAACTAATAAGATCTATGATTCAAAATGATGAAAACTCTGAAGATGGGAGGAACTTTGTGTTTGAAATTTATTAGTTCAGTAAACTTTGCCTTTGAGAAATAAATGGGAACATACAATTTAATTTTTTTATAAATTAGAATATATTTAAATCATATATATGTACATATGTATGTGGCTTTTGTGGCCACTTAAATAAAATACATATTGAATTATTATTTTTATGTCCTTGATATTGATTCCCTTTCTTCCCTCATGAACACCTAGATTTGGAATAAATTTCTTCAATGGTTTATCAGCCATACATTTTAGGTGAGATCTCAATGCTCATTTCTAAAGGTGGGGTGCAACTGCTTAAAGCAATCAGCTTCATCTATCTTGTCAAATTATTATGATTGCATTTAGACATTTAATTAACTTTAGGCAGATACAAGAATATATGTACTCTTGGTTAGTGGAATAAAAGCTGTTTCTCTTCCTCATTTAAGTGAAGATATTCTCTCTTTTGGTGTGATATGGTGGTGTGATATGAAGATGCTTAGGTCTAAACTCAAATGTGTGAAGTTGCTAGAATAAAAAATATGAAGCTAAAATTATTTTATAGAAGAAAACAAAGTATAGAAATTAATAGATAAATATGTAGCAGGCTCTGGTAAATTGGAAATGTTCATATAAAATCCATGTCTGAAATCAAATGATTTTTATAGTTGTTAGTATAAGTGAACAAAATTAATTTTTATGAAATATATTTTAGTTATATATTTATATTTTCTGCTATTTTTAAGACAAAATGGTTGAGTAATCAATATTAGATTAGACCTTTCTCCACAAATAACTATGAGCCAATTGTATAAGGCTGTGAAATTTGAAATGTACTAGTGCTTTGAGGGAGGACAATTTCTTAACCTAGTTACAAGGAACTTTATAGTTGTAATGAGCTATTGAGGTAGAGGAAATTTTGGGGTGGGGATTATATGGCTAATCAGGGGCAGGGTTATGAAAAGTCAATGAAGGGAGTTTTCCTTCATGTCATGGATTGAGAGTTGGTCCACATATGCAATAAATAATATATTATACAAGAGTAATCATAGAACAACTATCACATGGCTGAGAGAAGTAAAGAAACACTCAAGGTCACATATTGCAATAAAATATGTTAGTTTGAGAGACATTCATAAAATCCTGTTAGTTGTGCAGGGGTCAAAAATGACAGCCTATAGATGAATTGATAAGTACCAGACAATGGCTGGCAAAGTACAGCCCAAAGATGAAATATGGCCCACTGTTTCTTTTTGTAGGTGCAATGCTAAAAAATCCGTATTATTGGTTATTTTTTCCTCATGATTTTGAGTATATTTTGCATTCTATCATTATTCTCCTTCTGTTATTTCAATGCACACATGTTGAAATGATTAATATGATCCTGCAGATCTTTGAGTCCCTGCTCACATTTCTTCAAATGCCTTTCTTTAATCACTTTTATTTGCTAATGTTCTGTGTAGCTGCTTTTGTGCTGCAGTGGTGGGACTAATTAGTTGTGACATAGACCATATGGCCTGAAAAGATTAAATTATATACTCTGTGACCGTTTTCAGAAAGTTTGATGACCCCTCCCCTAGAGAAGAGCTTCTCTTAGTCTTACACTAAGAAAGTCTAGATCAAATCCTATACTAGATTGGGAAAAGGAGAGGGAGAAGGATCCTCATGATTTAACTCAGTCAAGTAAAAGGAGTCTTGGTATTTATTAACTTTGATATTTTACAGAACTGAACTAACAAAGAATAAAGCCAACCCTACACAAATCAAGGAGACTAAAAATTTTAAATGTATTCTAAAAAAAATATTAGTGATTTCAGACGTAAATAAAGAGTATTGATAATGTATATCAACAGCAATGTCCAGCAGAAACTAAAATCTTACCAGATATTCAAAAAATTAAATATATGAACCAAAGTTAAACAAATGAGTAGGTAATGGTAACTAACATCTAGATGGCCTATATGTTAAATATATAAGAAAATACCTTAAGGTATTTCTTAAAAATATGATCAAGAATTATAGGTTTTATGTTCTTAATGAGTAAATGATAGATAATATTAGCACATAGAATGTAGTATAAAAAGGAAATAAATAAAAATTCTAGAAAGAAAAATTTTCTAGGATGATCTCAAAGAAATGAAGATGACAGAAGCAGCCACTATGAATTGATACTAATAGAAATTATCCATTCTGAAGAAAAGTGAGAAAGAAACTTGAAGAAACATAAACAAGATATCAAAAAATATAGAATAATATTAGTTTAGCATATGTACATGAAAGTAGCAGAAGAGAGAAACAAAAATGAAAAAAACTGATTTAAAATTGTTGGGGAAAAGGTCAATGAAACCTGTCTTGAAAATTACAAAACATTACTGAGAAAAATGACAGAAACTATCAATACAGCATGTCTAATAATTAAAATATTTCATATTACTGAATAAAATATTCAATATTATAATATTTCTGCATAAATTAATCAATAGGTAAAATACAAACAAAATTAGAAATTACATAGGATTTGTTTATAAAAAATTGCCAAGCAGTCTCTAAAATCTGAATGTCAAAAAATATTTTTTAAATGCTGTCTGATTTCAAGATGAATTAAAAAGTCATAAGCCACATTAATAAAGATGGTGTGGTATACATAATTATATAGATATGTACAAAAATTTATTTAAAAATCCAGACATTAACCCAAATGCACATAGTCTATTGAAAACATACGTAGTGCCAGGTGTGGTGGTGCATGCCTGTAATGCCAGTACCAATACTCACAAATGGTCATTGGAAATAATTATAAGCAAAAATGCAAAACTAAAAACAGGAAATTTTTGTGATGTTGAGATAGGGAAAGATTTCTTATAGACAAAAACAGGACAAACAGGAAAAAAACGGATAAATACTGTTATCACGTTAAAAATGTTGCTTTTTAATAAACAATTAACAGAATAAAAGCCTAAACCATAGATTAAAATTTGTAAAATGTGTACCAGAAAAAAGGACTTGTGTCCAAAATGTATAAATAAGACATAATCAGAAGACCAACAACCACATTCAAAAACATGTCAAAAATTGAGCAATACAATAAAAAAAATTAGTAAACTCATGAGAACATAAGTTCAAAATTATTAATAATCACAGAAAACAGTTAAACCCACAATAAAGTACCATTTACCCTTCTATAATACTTAACCCTAATATTTTGGTTTATCCTCAAAAAAATTCTCTAAAAGTTATCCCTAAACAGATTAATGGTATGTGAGTCAGTTATTGCATGACCTTTGCAACTTGCTGTTTGATGTTAGACTCCTTGTGTGAAAAATGAAAACTTTGGAGTAGATTATTTTTAATGTCCCTTCTAGTAACAGAATTTATGATTCTTTGAGTGGTTTCCATAGTAACACACATTTCGAGTTAATATTCCAGAATCAACAAAATAAGATCATTCTGTATTTCCTCACTTTTAGAAAACTAAGACATTTTTAATTCTGCATGCATTTTGCATTACTCTCTCCTATTCTTTAATCTTTTTAAAAGAGTAGGCAATTAACATTTATATGTAAAATGATGGTGCTATTTTATTAATAATTTTAATGATAAGATAATTTCTAAATCTTTTGGACTTTCCTCAAGATTGATTTCAAAATTTCTAATCTTATATTTTATCTTTCACCCAGAACTTATGACTTACAAAGCCTATGGTATTCATTCAGTCTTTTTGTAAGTTAGTAAAACACTGTTTTCAATAGTTATAAAGTTTTTTTAATATTTTCTCTTTGCAGTCACGGGTATTCCAGAGGTCCTTTAAATGTAAATTGGTAGACTTGGCAGGTACCTTATGTTGTCTCCTCGTAAATTGGAGTGTGAGTTTAGGGAGAAAACTGAAGAAATAAAGCTTTTAGCCGGAAAGGATTCCTTTGAAATTTATGCTTACACTGGTGATTTTCACAGAATATTTATTATACCACCCATTTCACTAAGATAAAACTTCTTAAAAATACACTATGAATGTGTATGATAAATATAGAATTTATATCAAAGGAAAATGGAGAAAATGATATAGGTATGGAGGAAAAGTTATAATTTTATCTGGTCCATGATTTACATTGTAGTTTAATTGCTTGCTAGCAGCAAATGAAGTTGTGTGCCTAGAGGTCTTCTTATACCAAATTTGTTTCTTGTATTAGTATTGTAAATCATGCTAGGATGTTCCAGCTACTTAATACCCAATACAGCTTTTATTTTAAATCCATAATTAGTGGGTCCTAGACTCTATACCACACATCCAGATGGTGCAAAATATTCTGAAAATGTCAGCAATTTTCTCATTATGACTGTAGTTAAAAATAAAATACTTTTACCTTCATCAAAGTGGATATCAGAAGCTTTCCTTTACCAGATGATCCAGCAATACCACTTCTGGGTATCTACCCAAAAGAATGGAAACCAAACTATCAGACCAATGCATGTGTATCTATGTTTATAGCTGAACAATTCACAATTGTCAAACTACGGAACCAGCCAAGATGTCCATCGACAGATGAATGGATTACAAAACTATGGGATATGTACACAGTGGAATTTTATTCAGTCATAAAGAAGATCAAAATCATATCATTTGCAGGGAAATGGACGAAAATGGAAAACATTGTGCTAAGTGAGATTAGTCAGTCACAAAGAGTAAAAAATTGTATGCTTTCCCTAACATGAGGAAGCTGCGAAGAAAATGGGACATAAGAGAGGTATTCCAGACGAAGAAGTAGAAACCTTAGATGAACAAACAAGGTGACTTAACTGAAGCTGATGGGGTGGGGGGAACCCTAATGCACATGATGTGCTTTCACAAACATAACAAAGTCAATCACTAAACTGAACTTGAGAATGAGGGAGGGTGAGGGAGTGGGGCAGGAATTGGAGAAGAGTTAAACGAGAAATGTGTGCATGTATGCCTTTACCAGCGTGTACCTAACAAAGATGTATGATTACAATGCAACAATAAAAAAAAAGTTTTCCTTTTATTGTGCATTTCTGCAGATGAAAATATTACAAAAAGTACTATGTATTCATTTCTGGGTGTCGTTGTTTCTATTTCAAATGTTCTAGAAGGCAAAAACTCCTAGGAAGAATGATATTATATCATAATATACCATGTAATTATTAAAGTGAGAAAGATTAGGATGAAATAAAGTTTATCTGGAAGGGTGACTTGTGATTTTTATAAGTAGATGTCATAAGCTCAAAATGCACTCCATCTTTTAAGATCCTGGATGAGAAGAAGTCCTACAAACTACACAGGTAGCTTGTTGATTAACTATAAAAATTAATAGCCATCACAATTGATTTTGGGATGAGTAATAAAAAGTACAAAATATGTACCATTCTAGATTATTGTATTTGTGTTTTTAATTGACATGTCCTGTATCTAATAATGCTTTCTACTTTCTTTTATTTCAGATAATCTTTGCCTTTTTTTCTGAGATTGTTTAAAAATAAATGCCATTTTGTAATTACCAGCATATATCAAGTAAACATGCCAGCGCTCATGGGTTAGCACCTAAAATTCTCATTAATTCTTAGATATAAAGACTATTATTCACAGTAGACAGATAATAAATGTTGGCAAGAATGTGAAGAAGGGTTAATATTTAAGTGCTATTGGAGGGGATGTGTGTCGGAAGAACAACTATGGAAAAAAAGCATGAAAATTCCTTACAAAACAACATATGCAATTAGCATATGACCCAGCAACTCCATATCTGGGTGTTTTTCCAATAGGTTTGAAATCAGTATGTTAAAGAGATTTATAAACTTTCACTTTTATTGCAGCAGTATTCACAACTTCTAAGTTATAGAATTAACCCAAGTACCTATCAATAGACAAGAGGATAAAGAAAATTTGCATGTATACAATGGGATAGTATTCAACTTTATGAAAGATAGAAACCTTTACATTTGTGACAAGATGGATGAAATTGGAGAACCTTAAGATAAGTGGGAAAAATAAGGCACAGAAAGATGAACACTGCAGGATCTCCCTCAAATGGTATATAAAACACTGGAACTCAAAGAGGTAGAGTAAAATAGTGATTACCTAAGGTTGGGAATGGGTAGGATGGGAGAGTCTAGTAAAAAGACTGCAAAGCCTTAAATAAACAAGACAAATATTTTTCCTTTGAGATATATTGTCTGGCATGGTAAGTATAGCAAATATTAATGTATATATCAAAATCAGTGAGAATAAATTTCAAATGTTCTCACAAGAAAAAACAATACATATTTGAAATAATGAATATGTTAATAATAAATAGACTCAATTATTCCACGTTACATCCATCAATAATAGCATCATTTTCACCCATAAAAACAATAATTATAGTTCATAAACTTAAAATAAAAATAGAAATTTCTTAAAAATGAAACCAGATTAAGAGAGAATAAGGACATGTTTCAAACAATGTTTTCATTCTTATTTTTTGATTACTATACTGGGTGTTTTCATTTTAAAGACTTAAAAGCTACATGGGAGAAGACAGGCCCTCAATGTACCTACAAATTAAAAAACTTTAATCATGGCTTTACCTTATTTATATTATCTATCGTTGTGAAGCTACCTTCCCGCAAGGAAGCTTTTGTCTAACTACTGAGGAACATTGATCTTGCAAATTTTAGTATTTATATTATAGGTCTTTTTCATTTTTTTAAAGCAAATAGTGTATGTGTGTGTGTATGTCTGAATGTGTTTGTGGTATTGAGGATTGAACCCAGGGATATTCTTCCTTCAAGCTACACCTCCAGCCCGTTAAGTTATGTTTTATTTTCAAACTAGGTCTGGCTAAGTTGCTGAGGGTCTCTCTAAATTGTGGTAGCTGGGCTGGAACCTGAGATCCTCATGTTTCAGATTCCCAAATACTGGGATTACTAGTGTAAGCCACCATGCCTGCCTGTCTTTTCAAAAAGGAAAATAACATTGGTTCACCAAATACCTCACTGGAACTTTGTGTTAAGGTATGTGAAATCATTGGCCATTGATATTTTGGGAAAATTATGAATTAAAATTTCTCAAAAACCTCTAATTTCATCTATTCTGCCTCTCTTTGGTTTTTTTGTTTTATTGTTGTTGTTATAGTTGTTGCTACTTCTCAATCTTTTCTTTTAGTTCTTCTTCCTCATTCTCAACCTAAGTGAAAGAATTTATGAAAACCTATAGTTCTTATTATAGTTATGACTCATCAGTCCTATCTCCATGATTTTTATGAACAGAACTCTTTTATATTTCTTGAACAATATATTCGGTTATCACATGCTCATAATTCCTCGAAATAAGCTTGAATATAATGGAAGTAACATAACCTTCTTACTCTTTACATTACTGCCAATTGAATATTATATTGTTTTTCTATTGCTGCTCTAACAACTCAGCATAAAATTCGTGGCTGGCTTAAAACAAGAAAAAATTTATTATCTTAACACTTTGAAATTAAGGAAAAAATTATATTTTACTTAGCTAAAGATGTTAAAAAGCCGGTTTCTTTCTGGATGCTCTAGAAAAGACTGTTCCCAGCTCTTGTAGATTTCCTGTATTACTTGGCTTGAGACCATATTACTTTACCCTCTACTTCCACTGAGATATTGCTCATTCATTCATTCATTCAGTTCTGGGGATGGAACCAGGGGCATTCAATCTTCAATCCACATTACCTGCCCCCCCTTTTTTATTTTGAAGCAGATTATTGCTAATTTTCTGAGGATCTTGTCTTGCTACATTGTTAAGACTGGCCTCAAACCTGTAATCTTCCTATCTCAGCCTCCCAAGTACTGTGATTACAGGCATGTACTACAGTGTCCAGCTGTCTTCATCTTATATAGACCTCTGTGATTACAATGGAATTGCTCAGATAATTCCACTCTTCTCATCTGAATGTCTTTAACTTATACAATTCTTCAAATTCCCTTTTGCCATATACTATAACCCATTCACAGATTATTTGCATTAGGATGTATATACTTGTAATAGGTCATTGTTGTATAGCCAACATTATATCTGCCTAATTCTAAATGTTTTCTGCTCATGTTCCTTACATCACAAAGCCCATTTTTCCAATCTCTGCTATTTTTATGATGCTGATAATATTAGATCTCTATTTCTACTCTTGCCTGAATTGCCCCAACAAACTCATTAAATTCTATGATTTAATTTCTACCTATCTCCCACAGGAAGTCATTCTCCATGTTCTATCAAGTTTATGATTTATTTTTTCCTCTTTTTATTTTATTTATTTTAATAATTTTATTGATGCACAGTAGTCTCACACCATAACGTAGCTCAGAGTGATAGTGACAAGCGTCCACACAGCACTTGGTGAGTTTCTTTGTGGCTCCCTCTTCACTCTCATAATTAGATTGGCATTGGTATTCTTACATATATACATAACATTAATGGAAGTGTCTCTTTTGTTAACTCACCCTCTCCCCACCACCACCCTCCCTTGGACCACCTCCTTTATTCTACTGAGGTTTCTCCTCTTTTATCTAAAAACCTTGTATACCCCTTACTCCACATTTGAGAGAAAATATATGACCCTTCATTTTCTGTAACTGGCTAATCTCATTCAACGTAATATTCTACAGGTCCATCAATTTTCCTGCAAATGACATAATTTTGTTCTTCCATATTGCTACTGAGTAGAATCCCATTGTGCGTATATCCTATACTTTTGTAATCCATTCATCTGCTGATGAACACCTAGATTGATTCTATAATTTAACTATTGTGAATTGTGCTGCTATAAGCATGGATATGCACGTATCACTATATATTCTGATTTCATTCCCTTTGGAAAGATACTTAGGAGTAGTATAGCTGTATCATATGGTTGGTCCATTCCCAATTTTTTGTGTAATCTCCACATTAATCTCCATAGTGAATTCACTAATTTGCAATCGCACCAACAGTGTATAAGAGTTCCTGTTTCTCCACAACCTTCCCAGAATTAATTGTTGTTTGATTTTTTGATAATTGTAATTCTAATTGGGATTACTTGGAATCTCAGTCTAGTTTTGATTTGCATTATCCTCTTCCTAATGATGTTGAACTTTTTTCTATATTTTTTGGCCATTTATATTTCTTATCTTGTGAAGTATCTATTTAGTTCACTTGTCGTTTTTTTGTTTGTTTTTTTCTTCTTCTTTGCGATACTGGGGATGGAACCCAGGGGCACTCTACCTCTGAGCTATACCCCCGGCCCTAATTTTTATTCTTTATTTTGAAAAAGAGTCTCACTAAGTTGCAGAGTGCCTCACTAAGTAGGTGAGGCTGGCCGTGAACCCGGATCCTCCAGTCTCAGCCTCCTAATTACTAGGATTACAAGCATACGCCACCATGCCCAGCTACTTGCCCATTTTGTATTTGGTTGTTTGATATTTTAATGGTATGTTTTTTAAGTTACTTGTATATTCTGGATGTTAGTACTCTATCAGAGGAGTAGCTGATAAAGATCTCCAATTCTGTTGGCTCTCCATTAAGGTTTTTGATGGTTTCCTTTGCTTCACAGAAGCTCTTTAATGTAAAACAATCTCAATTATTAATCTTTGATTTAATTTCCTATTCCTTGAGGGTCTTATTGAGGAAACTATAACTTATAAAACTTAATTTCAATCTGCTTCCTCTTCACAAATAGTTTAGTGATTTTTATTACCTTTCAAATAAAATATGAAATCCCTCATATTATGTTTGATGTTTTGCCCAGTTGACCCACATGCTCTCTTATTAATTTTGTTTATACAACTCACCTTGCCTAAGTTAGGCCCAGGGTAGCATCACTATCTACTAGTTCACAAAGAGTGAATCTAGAATACATCCACTACCTTTGCTAAAATTCACCTGAACAAGCTAAGAAGTGTGTTCTTCCAGGAAGACCCAGAGAAGTTCCATCACAAGTGTATGATGTTAATTTATATAATATCAGGTTAATTGCCTTGACATATTATTTATTTATTTATTTACTTATCATCTATCATCTATGTATGTATGTATGTATGTATGTGTGTATGTATGTATGTATCTATCTATCTAATCTATCATCTATCAATGTGTTGCTGGGAATTGAACCCAGGGATTTTCTACCTCTGAACTATACTGCAAACCCTACTTAGTTTTTTTACTTGGAAACAGGGTCTCACTAAATTGATGAGGGCTTCACAAAGTTACTTAGGTTGACTTCAAATCTGGGATTAGAGGCATGCACAAACATTCCCAGATCCCCAGGCCTAATTTTAATTTTGAGACAGGAATATGCTAAGTTATAGCACGCTGTCCATGTAATTGCTTTATAATATTTTTCTACTCTCATTTCATCTTGTCACAGATATTTACTACAAACCAAATTAATATTAAAAATATTATACTGCTCTAAATTAGAAGAATCTCTTGACCCCCCTCCATCTATCCCTTCCTCTACTTCATATCTCCCTCCCTCTCAGTTCTTTGCTACCTTCTTACACTCCCTCTTATGACCATTTACCAGTTATTATTTTCAACACTTAACTAGGAGGTAATTTGCAAATATTATGCAACATTCCTATCTTTATGAAACTTACAGTCTAAAGGAACTTTGCCAATATTTCTCTATTCACTACTAATCTTATTTATATGTCTTCCACATAGTGACACAATACAATTATTGTGGTTCTATTTGATCCTCTGAACTCCACCTTCACTATTAGAATTATCAGTGTTCTGCTAGGCTGTCTGAAGAAATATTTTGAGTTGGGGGTGTAGCTCAAAAGATTGTGTGCTTAGCATGTACAAGGCCATGGGTTCAACTCCCAATCCCAAAATATTCATTTGAGCAATTAATTAAAAAATATTATGTTGCTTGATGTGGTGGCAAATGCTTAGAATGTGAGTACTTGGGGAGGCTGAGACAGGAGGATGACAAGTTCAAAGCCAACCTTAGCACCAAAGCAAGATCCTCAGCAACTTCTAATATCCATTTCAAAATTTAAAAAAAGTGAAATAAAATAGAGCTGAAGTTTAGGTCAGAGGTAGAATTCCCCTGAGTTCAATCCCAGTAACACACACAAACACACACACACACACACACACACACACACACACACACACACAAAAGATATATTTTGTCCCCCAGACATTATCTAATGTCTCTTTGACCTTCTTCATTGGGTGAGGCTTGTTCTTACACACCTCAGGATCATCACAGGTACCTGTTCTTTCTGTCTAGAATTGTGGAAAATCCACCCTACCCTACAGCCCTGGTCAATTTCTAAACATCCTTTAAATTTTAATTGAAATTCTACTTTTTTTAGAAATCCAGTTATGAGTATGAATATGATTTTAACATCCTTGTTATATTCTCCTGTGTCATGTTGCATTTTTTTTCTTCCTACTACATTTACCAGTATGATATGCAAAATATAAAGTGATTGGTATTGGAATGAACATGAATCAATAAAATCTGACTGTTTTGACTGCTGCAGCATGATCCCTGGAGTTCCCTCCTTGACAGATTCAATAAGTCAGGCAGCCCTTGAACACAGGGAAAGTGCCTGAGTGGCTTGCCACACATCCATAGATTCAGCCAGGAAAGAGACAGTGAGCTCAAATCGATCTGGACAGGTTATTACTCACACTCAAAGCACAGTGAAGATTGGTATGGTATTGACAGCTCACATTCCTGGTCTCTGGAGGATATAGAACTAGGGTTGCCAGATTACAGACAACACAATTGGTGGGTCTCTCTGCCATTATGAATCCAACTGCAAACTATAGACAAACAATTTTATTGTCTATCACTGTACCCAAAGGAGAGAAGTGCATTCTGGAAAGCCCCATGCCTTTCCACAATAAGAAATTATTTCATGGAAGCCTCCTGCAAGATAGGGAAATAGATTTAAAAAGCTTATAGCATCTCCTACCAATATTATCTGTCTTCCTACTTCTACAGATGGTCACAGGTCACAGGTCATCCCACCAAGATTTAAGTTAAACTACAGGTGAACACTGCCTCTCTGATCTCTGTGGAAACCTGCATGGTTTTAGGGTTTTATGTTAAGCCCTTATCTTACAGCCAATGTTTTTTCATATATTAACTAATAATACCTAAGAATCATGGAGAAGTGATGACTCCAGGAGATGGGCTGGGATGGAGAAGACAGTGGCTGTTTACCAAATGGTACAAAAATGATTTAATATATGAGCATTTTATGTGGCTATATTAACACAAACACGTTAAATTGCATCTCTACTTATTTCAGTTGTCTTTCATCCATTTCTCTGTCTGACTGGTTAATATCTCATGCCTTCACTACACAGGAGGCTCATTGACAATTGAGATTTACATCTGCTTTGCTAAGTATTGGATTGATAATTATCAGATTAGCTCTGGGTGCATGTGCCTGCTTAGTAAATATCGGATGAATGAAAGAGCACCTAAGTAAATTTGATGCTGATGTCACATATGTAGCTAAGAAAAATAATTCTTATCTTCTTCTGATGAACTTCTATCTTTTGGTTTCCCGATTGATACTGAGCCTCAGTATTCTCAAGTACACTGTATCTACTTAAACATTCTGAAGAATCTATATTGTCCTTTTACCAGTCCAGGGAATATTCCTGTAGGAGCCTCCTCAGTCCATTACTGAATCTCTGTTCTCTGGCAGTTAATTGGCATGACAGACAATAGCTGCTTTACCTTCCAATAGTCAGAAGAATTGATGGTTTATAAACATAAATGACTAGGGTGCTAAGGAGACAACAGATATAATACAACATAAAATTTTGGAGATATCAGGATTAAGTCAGTGGAAGTATATCTGGTAGGTACTTTTTTTTTTTTTTGAATTTGCTTGAATGTCAAGATCCCCTATATTTGTGCAAATCCTTCTGCCATTTGAAGGCTGGATTAAGCCAATTGTTTAATTTTGTCACTGCCAAACACAGCAGCTGCATTGGAGGCTTATCCCAAGCATCCTTTCAAAAATTTTATTCCACTAAGTGAATTTGGTTGAAAGCAGTATGTATTGAAACATCTCTCTGCATAACAGTGTGTCAAATTCCCTATCACACTAAATGTGTATTTTTTCTTTAAATTCACTTCAATGCATTTTAGTAGAGATTTTTAAATAAATTTACATAGCCTATTTCCCAACAGAATTTTTTTTGTTCTTTCAATAGAATTTAAAAGCAGAAACAAAGGAAACAGAAAATAATGGCAAATCTGCTTGTAGGGATAACCAAAACACTAAGGAATATGGAAGCCCTAGAAATGTGTGCCCCAGAGACTGGACAAAGAGTTCTTCATCTTGTGTCAATAGCTCACCTTTAGTACAGCTGTGCATGAAACCAGATACTTTTCTTAACATCTTCTAACTTTTTTTTACACTAAATAGCACTAGTATACTAGTGACACACTAAGCAACTTAAAAATATATCTAATATAATATATATCTAATAGACAAACAGTATGACAAAGTGTTCTTTTCCTTGTTTGCGCAAACAGAGTGTGTGGAGGTCTAGCAAGTTATATATAGATAATAAGTAAAATCAATAAATAATACTCAGCTATTGATGATACTAAAGTCCACTCTTTGGGATTCCTAATCTCTCAAATTATTCACTTCTTTCTGTTCTGGTCTCAGGTGTCCCTTATTTCTCCAGTTTTATTCTCCTTTATAATATACCACAAAAATTATTTTTCTAATTATTGACTATCACCTATCACACCTATCTCAATGCAAGTTCTATTATCCTTTGCTCACTGGTGAATCATATAGACACCTGGGAAATCTATTTAGCAATATTAACCTCTTAAAATTATTTGTTGAGCCGGGTCTGTTGGTGCATCACTATAATATCAGTACTTGACAGGCTGAGACAGGAAGATCACAGGTTGGTATCTAGGTCTAGTCTTAGCAGCTTAGTGAGTCACTCACCAATATAGTGAGGCCCTGTTTTAAGATAAAAAATAAAATATGGCTGGAAGTGAAGATCAGAAGTTGAATGCCCCTAAGTTTAATACCAAGTACCACACAACACACACACACACACACACACACACACACACACACACACACATACACACACAAATATATTGATTGAATGAAATATCTTATCTTATAGCTTTGTAAATATTAGAAACATTATTTTAAATGTTATCAGAATACAAGATGTTAAGTCAATAACAGAGATAATAATATAATAATTTATAGTACATTTAAAGATGTATTCATTTTTTATAATCTGCTACTTCTACATTCTTTAATATTTGCTTATTTAAGTACTGGATTTAAGAGTTTTCTTAAACTTAGATGCCAATCAGTACCTTTTTTTTCTTGCAGTACTGGGGATTGAACCCAGGGGCATTCTACTTCCGAGCTACATCCTCAGTCCTATTTTTTATTCTTTATTTGGAAACAAGGTCTCACTAAGTTGCAGAGGGCCTCACTAAGCAGCTGAGGCTGGCTGTGAACCCAGATCCTCCAGTCTCAGGCTCCCAAGTACTGGGATTACCAGTGTGCGCCACCACGCCCAGCTTATAAGTACATTTTCTGAACTGTTAAAAAGTTATGACTTTGATTCAAATCAATTCTGGTTGATTCTGAAAATATTTATCAATTACCTACTATGAACTAATTGATATATAAAATGTGAGCATTATAAAGACACAAGGTACAAATCCTGTCATCTAAGTGTGGATTCTATAGTAAAGGATGTACTACATTAACAGTTATTTTTTATTTTGTAAATGGTGCTACAATGGAGGATGGTAGAAAGTTCAGGTGAGGATTTCCTATTCTTACTTAATTTTATAAAATTGTAAGTAGCAGTAAGGGTGTAGGCTTTCTTTCCATGTCAGGAAAAAAAAAATCATGTACAAATTTGTAGTATTGGATTGGGAAGACTAGTTGAAGATTTTCTGATATCTAGTAATGCAATTGTATTGCATATATTTAAATATATTTTACTGGAGCTAATTAAGATAATTACTGAAGTTACAAGAATAAAGTATAATTGGCTTATAAGTACAAATCTACATGGGACAATAACAAATACTTTATTGAATCATCTACTGGATCTTAAATGCTTATATTTTAAATGCTTATAATTAGGTCTGTAGGAAAGAACAATGAAATGTAGCTTAGAAGCCATGTGTGTGTGTTTTACTTTTTTCTAGTCATTTATTTTAAGATCATAGAGAAGGTGCTTATTATTATAAATTCTTGTTTTTTTCTTCTGCAAAATGGAATAGCATAAATGTAAGTTTAGGCAATATCAATCATATGCTAAGAATTATGCTGATCTTTACATGTGTTGGTTATTTTCAGCTTTACAATATTCTGTAAATAGTCTAATCACTTAGCAAAAGAAGCAGAGAACCTTAAAGTTGTGATGCAACTCTATGACCCAAGTTCTCAGTAGTATTTGCCAGCTGGTACTTATATACCTTCCTCCAAAGTCTTTACCTACTAACACTAGTTTGCACAGAGTTGATAAGATAGTGCACACTTTTGTTACCAATTTTATGCTTTTGAGAGGCTTCATTTCAGTCAAAAGAAGTTATTAACTGAAATGGGACATGAAATTTCTTTCCTCTCTATGGGTAAGAACAAAAGTGGTAAAATGCAAATTGGTGGAGGGAAACACCCTAATGCACATGATGTACTTTCACAAATATATCAAAGTCAATCATTAAACTGAACTTGAGAAGGAGGGAGGGCAAGGGAGTGGGTTGGGAATTGGGAAAGGGGTTAAATGAGAAATGTGTGCATATATGCCTTTATCAGCTTGTACCTAACAAAGATATATGATTACAATGCACCAATTAATATAAAAATAAAATAAAAAACTGGGGTTTTCAACTGAGACATTTCATGAAACTATGATGGGAAACACAAGAAAAAGAAAAGAAATTTTTTTTCTTTTTTCCAGTGCTGAGGATTGAACACTGATCTGCATGCAATCTAGGCCAGTGCTTTATCACTGAATTACACCCACAGATCTTAATAAATGTTGTTATTGATGCTTTCATTAATAGATTTTGCCTAGTTATAGAGACCTTAGAAAGATAATTAACCTAATCCTCCATTGGTATCTCCCTCTTAATAAAATATTACTAAAGCATTTAACTATATCACATAAATGTTCTTATGATAAATGTGATAATAAGGAAAAAAGAAATAAAATAAAAAAGCTGATGTATCACTGTTGTCATTTTTTAAACTTATTTTATGGCTTTGGGGATAATTACCTTAAAGTTTGAACTACAGTGTTGGGTTCAGTACAACTTTTTCTTTGTAAATCAACTCCTTAAAATTGAATCTGTTAAAATGGGGATCCTTTTTTTCAGCTTTCAGATAGTTGTCACTGTTTTCTCTACTTAGCCTCCATAGGACTTAGTATGTTCCTATTCATAGCAATCATCTAATTTCAAGGAATCAATAACTGGATAATTAATAAACTTTTCTAAAGATATATTTGAATGAATATGGAAAAGTCATGTTTAGAGGATTGCAGGGACTTGCTTTGGTTACTCCTCTTCTTCTTTTATGTGTTTTTATTTCCTCCTTCATTCATTCATTAATTTTACCTGCTCAGAAGCAGAGTAGGATACAAGACAGACTCAAAGTATTTCCTAAATCACACAAAATGTTTGTCAGCAAAAGGTAGAAACATCAATGATATAATTGACATAAGCACAACCTTTGACTAGACACTGGTAGAACAATAATCTACTGTGCTGTAGGGACAACTTCTAATTCGCAATGGTTATAAATAAAATCACACTCATCCCTGATGATCTGAAAGACTGCATACAAAAGGTTATGCCCATTTAGGAAAGAATGGAGAAGAGGTAAAATATATCAAAATATGAATTTAAAAAGAATGACACATCCAACCAGTCGAGAATCTTCATATAGGACAAGCACAAAGGGGTTTAGGCTCAGATATAGCACATATAAAACATTGATAGTTAAACATAAAAAAAAAATCTTGAAAGTGACAATAATAAAGCAATTAAGCTTATATACAAAAGCTACCAACTGAGCCGGGCGTGGTGGCTCACGCTTGTAATCCCAGTACTTAGGAGGCTGAGACTGGAGGATCTGGGTTCGTGGCCAACCTCAGCTACTTAGTGAGACCCTGTTTCAAAATAAAGAATAAAAAAAATAGGACTGAGGGTGTAGCTTGGAAGTAGAATGCCCCTGTGTTCAATCTCCAGTGCCAAAAAAAAAAAAAAAAAGCCATCAAGAGCTGACTTCTCATGAGATGCTATGGAGGCCAAAAGGCATTGTTATGACATATTCAACGTGAAAGGAAAAAATAGTCACCCAAGATTTTTATGCCCCCAACACCTAACTTTTAATAAATAAAGGAAGAGTCTGGGAGTCTAGCTCCGCGGGAAAGTATTTGGCTGCTGCATGTGAGGCCCTGAGTCTAATTGCCAGCACCCCCAACCATAATAAAGACATTCTCAAATGAACAAAAACAAAATATACTACTAGCATGTCTGTTTACAAGAAACCCAAAAATAAATTCTTTTTTTCTGAACTAAAAGTTGGAAGGCAATAATTCAATTATGCATGGGGCAGGAGAGCACATCAATAAATATAATTACATATTTCATATAAAAACTGTAATTGTGTATCTCTTTTTTTGTTTTTAAGAATTGAAACAGATGTGGTAGCACATACCTATAATCCCAGTACTTGAGAAGGTGAGACAGGAGGATCACAGGTTGAAAGACAGACTCAGTAATTTAGTGACACTCTTAGCAACCTAGCAAGACCATTTCCAAATAAGAAATAAAATGGCTTGGGTATAGCTGAGATATAGAATGCCCCCAGGTTCAATCCCTAACAGCATAAAAGTAATTGAAATAATTACATAACATTATAGGTGCATATATATATATAAATATTATACATACTTACAAATATTAAATTGCAATACTTAAAACTGGAATATATTTGAAAATAACAGCACACTATTATTATGTTATTATAAATTGCACTATTTTATAATGTGAATTTATAGTAGAAAACAAAAGGAATTAGGCATTAAAAATAAAAAAGCTAATATAATACAATCAAGATTATGTATTTGCTCTACTTTCTTCTCTAGGCGTCTTTAAAAAACAAATGATAACATATATGATTATAATATGTATCAAAATAATAGATAACTGGTAAGATAAATGGAAATATATGGTTCTAACACAAAGAAACCTCAATAGAAATGTCAATATAAATCTGAAGTAGAATGTCATATTTTAAGATATATACTATATACCTGTGGAAATACAGATAATTGCAATTAAACTAAGTTAAAATATTGTATTAAAGCATAATATTACATAAAAGAAAGTGAAATAACATAAGAGAAATAAAAGTTGTGAAGACATATTGAAAACAAAAATAAAAATGACAGTCAGATACCCAGTTATGTCAATATAACATTAAATGTGAATTGATTACCTGGACATGGTGGCATATACCTGTAATACCTTACTTGGGATGCTGAGACAGAGGGATTGCAGTTTTAAGGCTTACCTAAGAAATTTTGTTAGACTCTAAGCAACTTAACAAGACTGCATTTCAAAATATAAATAAATGAATAGAAAATAAATAAATAAATAGATAAATATGGCTGGGGTGTATATCAGGACTGGAATGCTTCTGAGTTCAATCCCCACTACAAATAGCTATATAATAAGTAAATAAATAATAAATAAATGAAAAATGTTAATTGATTACACAATCTAATAAAAAGATCTTATCAAGTAGATAAAACAAACTGTTATGTATCCGCACTATTCGTAATGTTTGCAAAGTAGAAAAATCTAATTT
>PVLC010018855.1:0-31455 GCA_004027655.1 Graphiurus murinus | reverse complement strand
GCGGTACTAGGGATTGAACTCAGGGGCATTCTACCTCTGAGCTATACCCCCAGCCCTATTTTTTATTCTTTATTTTGAAACCGGGTCTCACTAAGTTATGGAGTGCCTCACTAGGTAGCTGAGGCTGGCCTCGAACCCGGATCCTCCGGTCTCAGCCTCCCAAATGCTGGGATTACAAGCGTGCGCCACCACGCCCGGCGACTATGCATTTTTAAACTATAAAAAATGCCTAAATTCCCTGCTCAGGACTTGACTCTTCTACTCCTGAGCGAGATATGAGTCGGGTCCCAGCGCTGGTTTCTAAATAAAACCTCCCTCCTGCGATTGCATCAAGAAGCGTCTCCTGCATGCGACTGGGTCATTGTAAGTCCTGGGACGGAGAAGGGGCCACTGGGGACAGTTCAGGTCTTTCAGTATGTGTGTGTTTGTGTGTGTGTGTACTTTATTTTGTCTTTCTACAATGTGCCTTTTCATTAAGCAGATGTGAAAACTGTTAGGCTGATTTGGGCACATAAAATAAAAAAAGTGACATGGCTGGGGGCACAAAAGGGAGTCCCAATTCTCCATTCTGATTCAGCTCCAAAAGCAGTCTTTTTTGCAAGCAGCAGGGTAGTTGCTATATACACTAATGGACATTGCATCTCACAAGCCCATCCTCTTCTCCCTTCTAATCTATGTGCCTCTCAATGGCTTCTATAAAACTAGATTTCCTCCTATCATTTCTACTGTTCGGTATTATAGTAAGGATTTAATGAGAATGTATGAAAGGCTCATGTAAACTATAAATTGGTATATTGATTTTCACCAGATGACTCATTCTCCCGTCTGGGCAGAGAAAGAGCCAATTGCTTGAATCCAGGAGCTCCAAGATTCCTCTAAAAGTGATGCCTACATATTTCTGTAGATGTCCACAAGGTTAAAGTTGCTATGGTACTCCGCGTGTTCAGATATCTATCTCCCAGGTAATCACTTTTCCATGGTTTCCCCTCCTCCTGCCCACTTTCTCTGGCTACAAGTCTTTTAAGACTAGATATTGAGTGTTGGCTCCGATGAAGCATTTCCTGTTCTTACCATGTAGAGCTGACTTCGCCTCCCATGGCATTCTGTGCTGATGTCTCTCACTGCACCTGCTAAGTCTGATTTTCCACCTAGACCAGAGCCTCCTTGGGTCATCTGCATATATCCAGCACCCACCACAGTGCCTGTAAAAAGGCACAGTGTAAATGGTAATTCAACCCAGCTAGAAGTGAGATCCTGTGGGATAGGGAAGGTAGGGAATTCAGACCAGAAAGCTCTAGGGAGGCTTCTGGAGCCTGTGTTGACTTTAAATGTCTTTATCTCATTTGTTGCAAAGTAATTTAACCATTTGATGGGATAGATTCATGTAATGACTTACATAACCATGAGCTTATTTGTCTTTCCAACAAGTGGTTTCTTCCTTTTTGAAAGTAAAGCTTTCAAGAATTATTTAATCTTCCGGGTGTGGTGGCGCAAGCTTGTAGTCCCAGCATTTGGGAGGCTGAGACTGGAGGATCCAGGTTCGTGGCCAGCTTCAGCTACCTAGTGAGGCACTCCGCAACTTAGTGAGACCCTGTTTCAAAATAAAGAATAAAAAATAGGGCTGGGGGTATAGCCCAGAGGTAGAATGCCCCTGAGTTCAATCCCCAGTACTGTAAAAAAAAAAAAAAAAAGAATTATTTAATCTTTATTTAAAACCAATTAAGTATTAAAGGACCCCTCCCTTCTTTGCATATAGACTGGGTAGTTTCCTGGTGTTAAGAGACAAGACTTCACTCCCTCCGCCTAGAGTGCTGCCCTCCCGTGTCCCTACCTGCTGACAAGCATTCCTCATGACAACTCTTTTCTGTCTCCACTCTGCCTTGGAGGCTCAGTGTAGTAAACACCAGACATTGGCAGCTCAGCTTCCATTTTTCCCACCCTCCTGGTCACAGTCCCTCTACTCTTCACCAAGTGGTTTGTGGGGGATTCGCTCTACACATAGCTCCAGAAATAGACCCTGACTGCCTGAACCCCATTGGAATATCCTGTCTCCCCAGGCCCAATAAATGACTCAGGATTGGGGAAATGACTCTAAGCAGGGAAACAAGCTCTCCTCCCAGTTCTTGGTGCTTAGAGTTCAGGAGTGCTATAGCCACATTTGTTACTACAGGGGTGTCACTTTGAGAATAGAACCATCTCAAGAGAAGCAGAGCTGAAAGATGCGTTCAATAATGTCATTATTATTGGATCAAGCTGAGTCTGAAGACAAATCTCTCCTGGACATTCAGTTATGTCAATAGATTCTACTTTATACTTGTGTTGGGTTTTGTCAATTAAAAAAAAAAAAAACTATGTCTAACACATACTCTTAATTCAATGACCTCTTCTAGCAACTCTTCCGGAACTCTCTTCACCAGTATTTCACTTACCCATCCTGTGTTGCAAACACCTTAGAGATAGAGGCTATGTGATCCACCTAGAAGGTAGTTATACTTCACAACTGTTGGGGGAACAAGGGCACAGGATATAGAAGAGATCAGCAAAAGAGAGCAGTAAAGTGCATTATTAGTACAAAGATGCTTATGATGACTCTGCCATTCTGTTGGGTACTTTCCTCGGCTGTGATTCTCTATTTTCTCATTAAGTTGGCTTGGTAGGAGGCCTGGAGATGCAAATACAGCCATATATTGCTAGGAATCCATAAGCAAGAACTATCAAACAATGTGTAAGGAAGCATACCAAGAGCTGTGTTGATTGTACTTTTTTTTTTATCACATTGAACCTCACTATGATGTACAAGTGTTGATTGTATGTTTTTTTTTTATCACATTGAACCTCACTATGATATACAAGTGCAATGCACTAATAAAATAATTATAAAAATGTAATGGAAAATTAAAAGGGGTACTATATGAACAGTCAGTCTTGGCTTATAAAGCTTAATTTTATAGATGCATACACATACACGTGAATTGGGACACAGTATAAAATGTACTTATAGTATAGATGGAAGCAAAATATTTTTTAAAACCATTACTCTAGATCCTATCTGAAATAAATGTACATGATATAAATAGGGTCTTATTTTGTAAAATTTCCTTTTGCAATCATGTAAGTATGTACACATATATGTACTGAGTCACAATACGAAGTGTATTTCTTACTGTGGGTGGAAGCCATAAACATTTGAAAACCACCAACTTGCTGGTAGAGCCAGAAATACTGCAAAACAACATGACTGTCTGAGCTGCAGCCATGGGGATGGGGGAAGGGTGGAGGGTCCATAACAGCTTCAGCACCAAGAGCTATGAAGGCAGCAAGATATTTGGAGTATTACTCCTGGGCTACCAGGGAGAGGTGGGATACCTGTACACAGGACTTCTCAGAGTTGAGGCAGACAACAGGGCTACCTGCGAGGGAAGGTATCCTTCTTGGCTGTTTCCTCAAGGTATTGAATTAAAAGCCACAAAGACACAAGAAACAGGAGTCTTTGGACAAACAGGAACTACAAGAAGCTAAACACTTTGAACTGTTTTGCTCCCTTTGACTTCGGCCTAAAGGAACCCTGACCTATTGTTTGCAAAGAACCTGACCATGGGAATCAAAGGTACAGAGACTAGAATCAGTGGCTACTTTAGTATCTAGAGAATAATCATCACAAAAGCCAGGTGTCTTTAAAAAGCAGGTTATTTGTTTTTAAAAAATGTTTGTTCTTCTTGTGTTTTAAATTGTACATCTCTTGCCTTCCATATTTAATTTCTAGCTTTCTTTGTTCTCTAAATGTTTAGCATTTAGGGAATGTGCTAGTCCTTTGGCTAGTTTTAGCTTATTATAAATCTTCCTTTAAGATGTTGCAGCTACTTGGCTTACTCTTTATATTCCATTTAATTTATCCTCTATTGTTTATCACTCTAAAAGATATTTGTTTCCTTTTTCATTGTAACTTTAGTCACAACCATATCCTTGGGATTATAAGCTTCTGATTTTAACATCTAAGTTTTTAGTTCCTTTATCACATTCTTCCCTGGTTATGCTCTTCAATTCCTGAGTTTCTGGTGTTGTTTCTTTAACCTGTTGAAATTGTAATTTTTATTCCTTTCATTCAATTTCTTTTATTTTAGCCTCATCATTCTCCCCTACTTTTGGTTTCATTGGTTTTTAAATACATTTTCTTACTTTTAATTTTAGTTATCCCATCCTTGTATAATGTACATTTATTAGTCTGACAGGCAACATAAATGCAAACTTCAGGTACCACTTTAATCTGTAAACACCTTTGTAGCTAACTGAACCAGAGTATTTCCTTCACCGATCTGCCCTTAACATGACTTTTCTCTTTTGATTCAGCTTCCTTCTTATCAGGGATACAGAAGGGTTGTCCTATTCTCTTAATCTTTCCAGAGAGAGAGAGAGAGAGAAAGAGAGACAGACAGACAGACAGACAGACAGACAGTACTGCTCAAGTCAGAAGGACCCACTGCAATCAAGGAGCCCTTACCGGTGGCTTCCACATACACAATAAGTCTGAGCACTGCCCAGTCAGTTCCAACCACTTCCCTGTGTCCAAGAGCAGTGCTCTTCTCATCTTGACACCCTCAGAATTCAGGAGAGGTGGGGAGGCAGGGGCTCCAATCCTGTGTTCATCTCTTTGGGCAGGAACAGGACATTTCTTTGAAGCAGAGACATAATATGAACAATTTAAATGACCACAGCCAAGAATTTCACCACTTAATGCCATCTGGTTTCTGTGAGGAGTAAGAGCCAAGGTCCAATCAGAAGAAAAAAAAATCACATGGTAGTTTGAGCAAGGAACTTTTAAAGTAAGGGCAAATTTGCTTATAAGAGATAAAGAGAAATGAAAAAAAAATATGCAGAGAGAGGAAAGGTAGGCATTAGGAGCAGTAACCACCCATAAGGCTGAGATGGGGCACCCAAGGAAGAGGCCACCCTCTCCCAGAGCCAACATTCAGGCATGGTTGAAGAAGGTGTGGCGTGGCTCACTGGATGACAGAGAAGTTCACTGAGGCATCATGTCTTGGAACTTGCTGGAAAGCTACTTTCTGGAATGCTACAGAAAGCCATCTTCAGGAAGGAGACTGTCTCAGAATTCACCGAAAAGTTACCTGAAGAGGTGTGGGGAACATTCAGGAGGAGGCACCTTGCCAGCAGCTTTCCATGAAGCAGATGCCCATGGAGGAGGGTGTTCACAGGGATGTGCCCACCATCCCCACCAATCCACTGTAAACTATTGGTACCAGGTTACCTGAAGCAGCCATTCATAGACAGTTGATTTGCTGGAAACTCTTCACCATGAAGCTGCCCATAGGAAATGCTCTGTGCTACCAGCCCCTGTGCACTTTAGAAAACAGGCACTCATTTGTGTAGTCATGTGCACACACTCTGCAGGAGGAGGACATCAGAAATGAAAAGAAGCACCTTCTTAGCCAGGTGTGGTGGTGCATACTTGTAATCCCAGTACTTGAGAGACTAAGACAGGAGGATAGCGAGTTTGTGGCTAGCCTCAGCAACTTTGTGAGGCCCTCTGCAACTTAGTGAGACCCTGTTTCAAAATAAAAAATAAAGTAGGGCTTGGGGTATAGTTCAGAGGTAGAATGCCCCTGAGTTCAATTCCCAATACAACTAGAAAAAAAGATGGAGGAGGAAGAAGAGGAGGAGAAAAGAAGCAGCACCTTCTTCCTGCAGTGTTCCTCTAGCAATTTCAACTGGCAAATATTAATGCGTTGTTCTCTCACTGTAAGGGAGAAATTGCTAAAGGTTTCAGCTCCATTGTACTAGAACAGAAATGAATGGATTTAAAGTTAAATGATAATGAATTGTGCTGTGTGTATGTATGTCATTGTCAACATGATTTACATTATGATGTGAGACCATAATGAACCAATAAAAGCACATTTAAAAAAGACAATGAATTGGTAAACAGAACATACCCATTCTCATAGTTGCCTTTCTTCACACATTTGAGTTCAGCACAAAGAAACAACTTTATATTTCCACCTAACAAGGTATCACTATTCTTCCAAGGGAAGAAATGCTCACTCTTCACCAAAATAAAGAGATGCAGGCACTGTGCCCATTACTGCCTACATTAATTACCCTTCATGTTCCATCACAGCTCTGGTTTATCTTTTCCTTGCTCTCAGTGGTTAACTTCTTTATCTGGTACAGAGAATCAAAGCTTCATTCAGAAGACTGAGTCCTCAATTGTCCTTCCTGTTTTTGTGTTGTTATAATTTTTCATTAACCTTTACTATTGATCATGAGACTGCTAAAGGGTACCCCAGAGAATCCTATGGAAGCCATATAATCCTCCTTTTCACCATATATAGCAGCAACTCAATTTCCCTTTGGTAGTTGGAATGAATCTCTCCAGCCAGTAGGGTAACTTCATTTGGGACTTGTAGATTAGTGGTAAAAACAGCTTCAAATGACCAAATAGCAAGCTTCTCAAATTCAGCGAATCATTACTCTGATTCCTGATGAAAGCATTCCCATTATGGTTTGAATCTGGAGTGTCTTCCCCAAAGCTCATGTGTTAAGACCCAATCTCCAATGCAGCAAGGTTCAGAGAGGGGCATGGCTGAAGGAGGCAGGTCACTGGGAAGGTGGCCTTGAGGACTATATCTGTCCCTGGCCTCCTCCTTCTTCTTTCTCCCTCAATCTCTCTCTTCCTCTGCTGTGTCTTGCAGCTGTTTCTGCCTTAGATCTGATTGACCATTTATTGAACTTCTGAAACCATGAGCCAATTAAACCTTTCCTCCTCTAAGTTACTGTTATCAGGTATTTTGGTCACAGCAATGGAAAAGCTACCCCCGCCCGGGGAGGCAGGGAGGATGGGTGGAGGAATGACTTCAAATTAACCAAGTTCAGGTTGCCAGGCACAAGAAACAAATATTCTGTGAATGGATTATTAGACGTAGTAGTGAGGGAATCCATTCTCTCTTCTCCTCATTCCCAAATCTATGTATTCTGGCTATGGGAGAAATAGCACCATATGATAGTCTCTGATGTAAAGCCCATACTGTATCCTGCAAAACAGAACCTTCTCCTTTCAGAGTGTTGTATCCCAACTGGCAGCATAACTGAGTCTTCAGTAAGCTATTCCATCTTCAATTAAGCCAGCCACTTCTGGGTTTTGGAGTTTATCGTAAGTCCAGTTAATTCCATGGGTATAAGTTCATTGCTGCACTTCTTATGCTGTGAAATGAATTCCTTAATCAGACTCAGTGCCGAGTAGAATGCCATGATGGTGAGCAAAGTCTCTGTGAGTCCAGAGAGGATGCTGATAGAAACTTTAGAGCAAGGAATGCAAATCCATCCCCAGAATATGTCTATTCCAGTGAGGGTGAATTTCTGTTCATCCTATGATGAAAAAGACCAATGTAATCAACCTACCACCAGTTGGCTGACTGGCCACTTGGAGAATAAAGCCACCAACCAAGTTGGTGGCTGAGTTTCAATAGGTCTGTGCAGCTGGCAGATTAGGTACTGAGCATTAGCCAGATCAGTGTTGGCAAAGAGAAGTCTAGCTTGTTGAGTCTACATATATTCTCCATCCTGGCCACCATAACCACTTTTTTCATGAGCTCATGGAGCAAACACTGAGTTGACTGGGATAAGCCAACTGACACCTACAGAAGATTTTGTCCGCCTGACTAGAACCTCCACTGCAGTGAATGCTCTATGGTGGGCATTACATGGGACATACATCTTCAAGATCTGTGATCACTTAGGGAGAATTTGTATTATAAAATAGATATAAGAAAACAGAGAAGAAATAGCTGGGTGATAAAAGATTCAGTTTGGTATATGTCAAGTTTGAGATTCCTGGGGGGCTTTCAAGTGGAAAGATGGGGTTCTTTTGGCATGCAGGAGAGACACCTGGATATAGAAACCTGGCTGCCAATGTTGGAGAGGTAATAGTGAAAAACACAGATGGGGATGAAAGTATCCAGAGACAGTGCAGTTTCATGAGTTTAGGAAAGAACTCTGCAGAGCATCTGACAGAGGTACTCCAAAAGACTGAGAAGGAGCAGTTACTAAGGGGGAAGTATCATGAAGGCAGAGGCAGAAATATTTCTAATAGTAGGGCTTATTAGGAGAGATTATAAGGCTGTAGAAACAACAGTTTCCATTGGCATTAGCCATAAGGAGGTCACTGATGCCAGCAAAGAAGTCTCAGAGGAGTAGTAGGAGCAGAAGCCAAGTGACAGAAGGTTCACAATGACAGAAAACAGGGCAGCCAAGTCGGTGAGTGGGACTTGATCCTTCATGACAATAGCTTTAAAATGAAAATTAAGTAGACAGAGTTCTATACAGTATTTAGAAGAGGACTCATTTTGAGAAGAATCTTTAATATAAGGAAGATTTGAACATCTTATAAAACATAAGGGAAAGCATTTCTGTGCAAAAGGAAACAGAAAGAAGAGTGAGAGTTAGGGTCATCAGTAAGGAAAATCCCAAAAGATTGTATGGGATCAACAGTTCAAAGTGGAGAAAACTCTGCCTCCTTCCCTGAGTCTAAAGAAGTTAGGCAAGAGTGGGAAGGAAATTTGTAGGAAGTAGAGCAGGATGTTGAACCGTTACACACCCTCAATTTAATCTCTTAGATTACAAAGCAAAACCTTACAATAGAAGAGGAAGACTGAAGAAAATGTACCATTGTGAAAGAATCATAGTGGAAAATGGAGAGGCGAAGGAATTATGAAATCTAATCTGGTTGTCTTTAAATCATGACTCAGTCAAGTGTCACTGTCCCCTTAAAGTGTCTCTGCTTCTTTAGCTGCTATAGTAAGTAAAACATTAACAAGACATCTACATAGCAAATAGAAGTTTCTCTTTAAAGTCCCTATCATATAGCTCTTAAGTGCCACTGGTCATTCTCTGCTAGGTAGTTTTTTTCATGTCTGTTTTTCTAGAATCAATCTGTTACTCTTTAAGAACAATCATATTTTTGTATCACTCCTAAGTAATAGGGTGGGTAACACATCCACAAGGTGTTTCAGCAACTATTGTTGTATAAGGATCATTCTAAAATAAGATCATTATTGGTTCTGGGTATCAACTTGAGGGTGAGTCTCACTTGGGGGTCTCTCCCTCACATCTCTGAAGCTAGAGATTGGCACCTGGCTGGTACCTCAGCTGGGGCTGTTCTCCAGAATTCACCGATGGCTTCTCAAAATGGCTTGGCCTTCCTCAGGGGATGGTTCTGGTTCTAAGAGCAAGTGTCTTGAGAAAAAAGAGCAAAGCAAATGCTATACATCTCTTATGGCCTAGCCTCTGAAATCATACGTACTACTGTTACATCCTATTTTTAAGATTAAGTCACCAAGGCCAGTCCATATTTAAGAGAAGGGAAGTTTAGACTCCAACTTTTGATGGCAGTGGTATCAAAGAATTTAGATATCACATATAGTAAATGCTAATCAGATGCTTGTTTTAAGCATGTATTACATCTTTAAAAAGTAAAGGAGAAGCCGGGTGCGGTGGCGCACTCTTGTAATCCCAGCATTTGGGAGGCTGAGACTGGAGGATCCGGGTTTGCGGCCAGCCTCAGCTACCTAGTGAGGCACTTAGTGAGACCCTGTTTAAAAAAAAATAAAAAATAAAAAGAATAAAAAGTAGGGCTGGGGGTGTAGCTCGGAGGTAGAATGCCCCTGAGTTCAATCCTCAGTACAAAAAAAAAGTAAAGGAGAATGAGAGAGTAAACAGTCTTAAAAGGTTTAAATAGAAGTATAGAAGTTAGTGATAATTCTGATAGAAGTATAGAAGTCAGTGATAAATCTGCAGTCAATTAACCTATAAAATATGCCACTCATGGCTTTGTTTTACAACTGAGTGTTGGTACATCTTATACAATCTCTTTGTAGGAGATAAATTTGAGTTGTTTAGGAAGATGTAGCTCAGTGCTTCTACTTTGAAGCACATGCAAACTACCTGGAGATCTTATTAAAATGCAGATTCTGATTCAGTGGGTCTGAGATGGGGCCTGATATTCTGCATTTCTAGAGTTTCAGGGACATGATGTAGCTTCTGTGATCTGCACAGCCACCTACTACATAGCAAATTAGTAGAAATAAGGGTGACTGGTTGGCTCCTGGGATCCCTCCCTTCTCTGGAACGAGCCCTAACAAGCATTCCCCCAGAGGTCCTTATGAGTTTACGGGCCCTTTGTTCTCTGGCCAGGCGAAATTGTCATGCATATAAGGTGAATCACTTCTATAGATTTTAGAACTGAAATTAAGGGAAGAGCAATTTTCCCCTCTCTTGTACTAGAAGCATGGGATACAAAGCCCTACAGTTCCCTGCCAGGTGAGAAAGCCAGTTTCCAGGAAGGACAAAGGAAGTATGCTGGGAAAGATAATCCAGTGATATCCCAGTTCCCGAGGAGGCTTAGACCAGACCCCTCACCACCAAGATTATACAAATTTAGGCTAAAAAATTAGTTTTAAAAAATTAGTTTTTTAAAATTATTTTTAAAAAATTAGTTTTTTAGCCTAAATTTGTTCTACTTGGGTTTTCATTATTTGAAACTAAAAAATTCTAACCTGGGATGAGGGGAAGGAGATGTGTCCTTAAAATGCAGTATCCACTGCTTTAAACTACTAAATGGATGATTACCCAGTTCTCTGAGGTCTGGGAGTGAGAATAGATTGCCTATTAAGTCACACTAAAAAAGTATTTACAAGAATGGACAAGCCATGGAGAGAAAACACTAGAAAACCAAGGCTGAGGGAAGACTAAGAGAAGCTCAACCTATGTAAAATAGGAAAACACATGTGCACGCACATGCGTGTGCACTCTCGCTCACACACACACACAAGAAAGTCACACACACTAATAATTTAAAAAATTATTAGTGTCAAAAAAATGTGGAAAGAAACTATTAAAACTTTGCTGAAAACAGAAGGGAACAGAACCATCCACGAAGAGCTAATGTTCTTTGAAGAGCTATCAGCCTCCAGGGTAAGTGGAGGTTAAAAACAAAACACTGACTGCTTCATATATGCCAGGCAGGCACTGTGCTGTGTGCTTTACATCTATGACTCCATTTAAGAACTCTCAAGAAAGTGTCCTTCATTGCTCATGGTGTTGTCCCTAAGACTCCAACAGACAGAGCTGGCATTAACACACCCAAAAAAGGGAAAACTGAATGTGGATTGCTTCCCTGTCACAGGGTAGACCTCAGGCAAAGCTGAAAGTCCTCTCATGTCTCTGAGATTGTGAGCAGCCTATGACACAAGAATGACAGCATAGCCTCTCCATGTTTGGAATAAATTAATTTTTAATAACTGATTTGTTGGTTACACCTTCATCTATATCAATTTGAGAGTCCTCTGGCCAGGTAAAACTGTTGTGCATATGAGGTTAATTAGTTCTTCCACAGACTTTTAGAACTGAAATTACCAAATAAACTAAACCAAACATTTTATAGCACATTTCAAAAACATTAAACTTTTTGTACTAAAAGAAAAAAAAAAGCCTGGTTACCACCAAGATGTACTGTCCATACTTGAAAGACCTTGCTATTTCAGCAGCAGGTACCTGTGAAGGAGGGCAGGCAGCACAGAGCGGCAATAGTGGACACCACTTTCTTTGTGGTAAATGCCCTTGGGTTTGAAATGTAACAATGAAGTAATGAGGCCAGTGCCATAAAGCAAAAATAGATACTGATCTCATTATTTTATACTATGTTTATAAAGTATTTATTCACAAGTTAAAACAGCATCTCCTACAGGTGGGCTTAATTTTGGTAAAAATCAACTGGAAAAGGTTCTATGTTAATACAAAATTGTTGTAAAGAAATGCAAGTCAAAATTTCAAATGATGGTTCCCACAGTAACTGTAACTCTGCTGTACAACATACATAATGGAAGAAAAGTTATCAACATATACCATAGTAGAAAATACTCTGTAAGCAGAAACAAGCTGAGTTATGCTTGCTGTGGGAGTCATCACTTTCAACTATCTGAGACTATATAAAAAATGGAAAACATAAATGCATGCATTATTTTTTTATTTAATTCTAATTTTTGATCCAATTTAATCAGCATTACATCCAAACTACATTTTCCTTTTGTAAACCACATGTACATGTCTTTTACAATTTAAAGATCCACTTTGTTTGATTTCTGTTTCTTACACAGCCTGCCTTTGCAGGATGGCATCATTATACCCTGGTCCTCCTGAAATGTCAGGACATGTCTGCTGGGATCCATTTATCTACATTCCTTTTCTCCCTGAAGGATACAGTGGGGGAGGAGAAAAAGAATACCAACGAGAACAAGAATCACACTGAGTAGCTTAAAAAGGTAAATAAGTGCTATAGAACAGGAACACCATCACCATTAATTTCCCCCTTGATATTTTCCTAAGCAGAAACAAGAACACCACCACCATATATTCAATGTTTCCAAAATGTTTAGTCATAATATTATGCTATCGGATCTTCACCAAACCACTGTAAGAAAGGCAAAAAAAAAAAAACTTCCTTTCCATTGTTCAGCTCTTTGTGACTCCAGTAGAATATATTTAAAGATGTGTACTTATTTTATCATTTAAAGTCTAGGCCATTTAATTGCTATTGCAATATTTCCTAAGTATACTCACTTATACATAGTGGATTGGTTTACTATTAAAGGCAGAATGAATACTTTATGTAAAAAAATTATGGTTCTGAGCTAAACCCTAACATATTTTAAGCTTTTTGCTTTAAATATATTCTGAAAATTCAATAGTGAAAGAGAAAAATATACTTGCCCTTTGAAACTCTGCCTAGGCAAAATTAATCCTGTATATTATATCCAGTGTTAACTTTTCCCAGTTTGGTTTTAACTAAGAAGGGCACCTTCTACAATCTCTGAAGAGGAATCTTTTTACATTCCATCAGCCTTTACCATCAGGGTATGTTTCATTATATTCACACTAAATTACTTTAGCTCAAGAACAATCATAAGCCCTTTACCACTCTAAAGAGTTCCACCCCACCATGGTGCTCACGACCTTGTGTAAGTGTCTGAAGGAAGACATGATCCAACTTCTTGTCTCTTAGCACTACTGTGATCAGGCTATTCAAATTTAGTTTATTTTCCCTCTTTTCTAAGTACAAACAGATCCTTCTCTATATATAATCAGATAAAAAATTTCTTCATTTATATCAATTAAAATAAAAACTAAGAGCTGATAAAAACCCTCAAAATCATTTGTTCTAATTGGAGAGAGAACACAGTCAATCCTCTGCCTGTGAAAGTATGACACTTTTGAATGTAACTAAAGGGTAATATTTAAGTGCTAAAAGATAAATTCTAAGGAATATTAATTTTAGATCTAATTGTAGAAGAACGTCTTTATCTACCTACAACTATAAAACATCTTTGCAATGAAAAAAATTCAACACAAAAATTCTTGGACAAAATAGATTTTTAAAAAATTAAAGTAACCCCAAATAGAGATTATGAATACTCAATCTGCAGGCATTTCTCCCCCTCACATGCAAAAGTTTGAAAAGAAAAATCAATACTTGGGATTGGTCACAAAATACAATATCAACACCATTTCCAGTCAAAAGAAATATGTGAAGACAGCTGGCGAGCTAAAAAATCTGTGATGTGAACATGAGCTCTTGCATCTCATCAAAGCCCAGGAGAGGGCTTCCTGCCTCATGTGGTACATCATTCAGACGGGAAGGTAAGACCAGAAGTGTGTATTTTCCATGTACATCATCTATTTTATGGGACTATCCTCAGGGAAAGTGTAGATCCAGCCAGAAGGCAAGACTTAGCTTAAATAGAATGAAATGAAGTTTTTGTATGCTGTCTCAAGGAGGAAATTGAAGAGGAGGTGATCAATTCTAGAGGCTCACAGAATGCTTAGAAATGAAAAATACTAGGGTATGTTTCTTTGAGAAGCCATGAAATTCTCAAAGGTCTAAAATTTCCCAGATCAACAGACAGCAAATAAGGTCCTTAACACTGTTGGCATCATAGATTAAGAAACCAATTTTTTGTCTTTACCTTTAGTTAAAGCTGCAGAATTCCATGAGTGACTAACAACAAAGTAATATAACATTAAAGAATACACTGAAGGAAAATTTTGAAAGCAGGTAAATTGTCCAACAATAGAAGATTGTCAAATGAATTGCTATATATTCATTCAATTGATACTATTCACAATGCATTATTGACAAATATCCAAGGAAAGGGAAAAGAAAGTTATAAAAGGGTATATTCTATATGATCTCTATTTTGGGAAAAATATGTGTACAAATAAAATCTTCAGGAAGATATATATATAGAATTAACAGAAGTTACCTCTTTTAGTGAGAATTTAATGTCTTCACAGTTTTTTTTTCTTTTCCAAATGAAAAGAGGATAAGACTAGGGGAAATTGCGATTTTCAAAAAGAATCAATCAGTATAATCTGATCTTTCCACCCCATTTTTTTTGTTGTTGTTGTTTGTTTGTTTTGTTTTTCTGAGGTACTGGAGATTGAACCCAGGGGCATTCTACCTCCGAGCTACACCTCCAGCCCTATATTTAATCCTTTATTTTGAAACAGGATTTCACTAAGTTGCGGAGGGTCTCATTAAGTAGCTGAGGTTGGCCACGAACCCTGATCCTCCAGTCTCAGCCTCCCAAGTACTGGGATTACAAGCGTGCACCACCACACCCAGCCCCATTTGTTTTAAAACAAACAAAATGAAAAACTGAAACATATTCAGTAGTGAAGAGGCAACCACATTAGCAGTTATTTTCCTTTAATAAAATTACACAGTCAATAGTTAATCAAAATTTAGTTTCCTTACACTTTTTTCCAATTTATACAAAAACAATATATTTTTAAAAACACATAACAGAAATTTTAGCCAAGGTGAAAATCTTCCATATATTCTTCTTCAAATGTTGTCAAATCTAAAAAATGAACTTCATATGCTTGATTCCGTATGTTTTAAAGAAAACCATGATAATGAGTGCCCACAATCCCAGAATAAAGCCCCCAGGAGGATGCCAATCTTTCAGCTTCGGTTTCTGCAAAACAAGGATAACATGGTCAATTTAGCAAGAGGCCAATAATGCAGCAATGGATAAAGCAAATACTGGTGGAAAGAGAAATTTTACTGGTTGAGTTTTAAGGAAGAGTAAATGTAGCCAGATTAAATGCATTGGGATAGTAATAATGGCAAAGACTTCAAGCATGGTAAATATCCCAAAGAGTAAACTGGCTCCTAACAAAGTTGAGTTTTAGCTTATATTCTATCTTCAGGAGGCTTTCCTTGACTACTCAATTCAACCATCTCTCCTCATCAAAGTTATCCGGTAGCCTACAGCCTCCTCACTTTGAGTTTATGTATTTACTAATCTTTTGATTTCATCTGTCTTTCCAGTTAAGAGTACAGTTCCATGAGGGTCATCTTGCTATATTCCCAGCACCGACCTACCGCCAGGCTTAGCATATAAAAGGCATTTATGTATCATACTTAATTGATGGAAGAACAAATGCTATCCAACACCATTCATTCCTTCAACATTCAACACTCACTTGTTTGGGGTCAGTGTCATTGGTCATGTTTCTCCCTTGATGTAGAATGTTCCTTACTCCCACTGTGCCTATTCAAAACTCACTATCTCAAATGATGCCAACTACTCCAGATTTTTCCAGCTGACATATTCTTTTATTTGAATTCTCAAAATACTTGATATATAACTGTTGACTGTTATACTATCTACTATTTCAGTTCTCTTCATTGTTTATCTCCATGAACACTTCCTTAGGTCAGAATCCATGAGTCCATTTTACATGGCATTCTCCAATCCTACCCAACAACATCCAGCCAAGGGTCTTATGTTTCTTGGCCCAGCAAGGACCAGTCTTCTCCAATGAGCTGTCATTTCAACTGTTTCATTAGGGCTCTGTAATCAGACTTGTAACTATGATCTCTTTATGACTACTTATTGAATTACTGACCAAGATTTTAACAGTTATGAGAATCAACTTTCATCAATTCAAAGTTAATTTCTTAAACTAAAGTGAGAAATAACCATCTTAATATTTAACTTGGATCATATTGCAAGAATTTTAAGAGCTTTTAATCAAATGCTTAATAGGAACTGAACTGACAATATTGTTTACAGTAGTTGCATTCCATCTTCCTTCCTTTGCCTTTTCTCACCCTTTACTGACTCTTCCAAAAAACTCTCCAAAATATTAAATGAAAACATTCAATTAAAATTTCCTTATGGTACTTTTCATTCAGAAATCTGCAATGACTTCTGATAATATGTATGACGAGGATGATGACAAAATTCCTTCCCCTCTAGTATCTTGCAAAATGCTAAATTCAGTGGTTCTCAGAGTTCTTGGAGGTCACAGTGTTTTGGGGGCTATGCTGTGGTGAATCATAATTTAATTTTAGTAGAAAATCTAGAATAATTAATATAAAGCACAATTACATTAAACATAGGTAATGTAAATATAATATCACAAGCATGAATTGAAGAAAAAATAAGCATGTGAGCTAAACATGACTGACTACTATTCAGTATTTATCTTGCTTATTTCTGACTAGTCAAAACAATTGGTAAGTCACATGAAAGGACTGAAAAAGCCTAATAACAAAAATTACTTTTCCACAAACTGAAAAAAGATTGCTATTATTCATTATCAATGGAAGTACACCTTAAACTAAACATGACTACTATTCAGTTTTTATCTTGCTTATTTCTGACTAGTCAAAACAATTGGTAAGTCACATGAAAGGACTGAAAAAGCCTAATAACAAAAATTACTTTTCCACAAACTGAAAAAAGATTGCTATTATTCATTATCAATGGAAGAACACCTTAAAACAATAGCCTGTAGCTGTTCCTTGGGAGCCCAGTTTAAGAGTACTAACCTAGTTAGGAAGACAGACTCCTGGTTTGCCCTAATTGATTTACATAGCATCTGAGAAAACACACACACACACACACACACACACACATACACTATTACAACAGGAAAATTAAGTATTATCAAATAAGTCATTAAGTTAACTCTTGTGTGTATGATACTAGCTGGGGATTGAACTCAGGGGCATTCTACCTCTGAGCTATATTCCCAGCCCTATTTTTTTTTTTTGGAAACAGGGTTTCACTAAGTTGCTGAGTCTGGCCGCAAACCTTCAATCCTCCTATCTCAGCCTTCCAAGTACTGGAATTATGGAATTACAGGCATGTGCCACCACACCTGGCTCCATTAACTGAGACATTTAGGCTAGAGACAATTGTTCCAACAAACAAATTAATGAACTTCAATGCTAAAAGAGTTCAGGAGAGTTCAAGCCAAGTTATGTTTAAAGAGAAATGGTGAATATTATTTAAGGTCTGAGATTACATAAATAATAAAGTAGTTAATAGCAAATTTTACTGTAGAAATTGTGGAAACTCTAGTTACTTTCCAATATGATGGATTTCCCAAGGTTGTAACTTTACCATAGCTCTTAAGCTTAGCAGCCAGAAATAGTTGCAATAGATAAGACAACCAAGGGGGTAAAGTAGTCACTTTGAAAGTAACTATCACTTCTCCTAAGAGTTAACAATGAACCCTGTCAGCTGTTGTGATCTGTTATTCTAGTTGGCATGGAGAATTGTGGAAGTGCTCTTTCTGGCCCTTCAACCTCCTTGTGTCCCTCATCCAGACCACCAATGCCCATACGAGCGCCAGAGAGAAAAGCAAAGTGCCAGAGCTGTGGGTCCCCAAGAGCAAACTTTGGAAGTCATAATGGAGAACTAAGAAATATATATAAGAGAAATATATATAATTTCAAAAGTTATCATTGAATTGTGTATTTATAAACATTCTAGCAATTGTATAAGCCAATAAAGCAGCAAATCTTAGCATTTCAAAAACTGCTAATTACACTTACTATGTTTTTTTTTTTTACTGTATATTCATTATACCTTTTTGATTAAGGAAAAAAATAGAAAATGCATTAAGTGCATTTTGGAGCCAGGTATACACCTATAATCCCAGTACTTGGGAGGCTGAGACTGGAGAATTGCAGGTTCAAGACCAACCTCAGCAACTTAACAAGACTCTCAGCAACCTAATGAGACCCTGTTTCAAAAATAAATAAATAAATAAATAAATAAATAAATTTTAAAAAGGGGCTGGGAGTATAACTCAAGAAGTAGAATGCCCTGGGTGTTTAATCCTCAGTAACACACACACACACACACACACACACACACACGCGTATTTTTTCTTAGCTTAGCAGGCATCTGAATAGAATCCCCTAAAATAGCCTTTCTCATTTTCTCACAATTCACATAAAGGCACAGAAAAGAGATGACAGCCCACCCATCAAAATGAAGTTAACCTCTGATGAGAAACCTGACAGTTTCACTATCTGAAAGTCCTAGAAACCAAGTTTAAAATCAAGTTAATGGTGGGGCCAGGTTTCTGATTGCTACATACCATACAAATGATTGCTCTGCTCTGGGGAACACGAGAATTCTGCTGCTGAAAGAGGCTTCAGCTTGCTCCTTTTTCTGCCTGCTGTTTAGGAGACACAGTGCTTGTATAGTAGAAGGATGGGTCTATGATGCAGCCAGAGTTGCATAGCTCATTCCATCCTCCACTTGGCATGAGTCTTTATACCTCCATTTATATACAATTCCCAGTAAACAACAGGACAGAGGTGGTGGGGAACTGAAATGGTTCACTGCATCCTAAAAGAGTCAAGGTCCAGGTGAAAAGCTTTGCAAGAGTGGAAAATGCAGGAACGACCTTGTAAGGAGAGCATATTAAGAAATATGGTTTCCCATACTTTTCACCTTTCTTAAAGTGCCCCCAGAAGTGTAAAGGTAGCAGATGATCCTAGTTTAGTCAGCAACACCACATTGTATGGCTCCCTAGCAGTGTCATAGCCTATCAGGCAGATTAGAGAGGACATTCATAACTGAGCGCACAATGAGATGCATCCACACACTCTGCAAATGCCACCGGTGCCCAGAGAGAAAGGGGAGATGAGGGTGAGCACTGTATGGAAAACACTCCCACACACGAGGAAGAAATGGCACCCTGAAGACGCAGAGAGGATACTGCCTAATTAAATTCAGTAAAGGAACCAAAATATAGTTTTATAAATTTGTATTTATCATGGATACAAATAATGACATGCAAGGAACCAAAAATAAAGAAATATTATAAAGAGGAAAAGTATACAAGATACAAAGATACAGGTGGAGGTAAAAAAGGAAACTGGGCAGCATAATTATATAACTGTAAAACTGAAATCCACAAAGAATAGGGAGGAACATAGTGTTCTGATCCTATCTTTGAGTCCTTCATTCACTCGGTTGTGTTAGGTTAATCAAACATGGCCCTGATTCTACATACTTCCCTGTGTATGATCTAGAGAGCACCTAACATTAAGAGGTAGACTCGAATATCCCTGGACCCTGAATCAGCTGGTCTGGCAACTTCTTTTGGCCAAAAGAATGCAACACAAGTAACAGCCCATTCCAAGTGTGGCTGCAAGAGGCTTTTCTTGCTTATGCTCTCTCAGACCTCTGCCCCCACCATGAGAAAAAGCCTGCGCTTCTTCAGGAAAAGATCTCATGTGGAGGGCTGAGGTCCTCCTGGCCAACCACTAGCCAAATCCTAGTGAGAAAACCTAACCCAGAGTTGGTCAGACTCCAGAGGGAGCCAGCTAAGAACCAAAAACGAAAACAAAAACAAAACAAAACCGACCAGCTCTACTCAGCCTAAATTGCCAACCTGTACAATTATGAGCTAAGTACATGATTAAGTCAATAAGATTTGGAATGGTTTGGTATACGCCAAAAGCTATGAAATAAGCCAGTACACCTGTAGTATCACAGGTTTGAAGACAGCCTCAGCAACTTAGTGAGACCCTGTTTCAAATAATTAAAAAAAAAAAAAGAAGGACTGGGGATATAACTCATAGGTAGAATGCCCCTCTGGGTTCAATCCCCAGCATCAACACCCCCCCCCCAGCTATCTACAGATGTGAAAATTAATGTGGAAGGAAAAAAAAACCGATTCTTAAAAATCATAATACAAAAAATATTCCCATTTACATACTTCTAGTTTCAGGTTTCTTAACAATGGTATAAAGAAAACTGGCATGAATGGCAGCTAATTGATCCCTTATCCTCCATAAACTTTGGTGGGATAGGGTAGGTGAGTCAAGATAAGGCCCTCTGACCTTTATATTGGAAATTGAGCCTTGTTACCAAGTCAGAGCTAAAGAACACAAAGAAAGGACTTCCACAGTTACCTATTTCATTTAAATGGTATTTACCACTGAACTCTAAAGTTGTCCTGATAAAATACTTGTCTTCTAGAAGTACACTTCAAAAGTGTTCTCTGCCACCCTCCTCAGTTCTGCAGTGCTGCTCACCACTAGCTCTCCTTCACAGTCGTCCTGGAGAGACCCCAGCAGCCACCATGCCAGAAACTCCTTGCAAGGAAATGAAGTAGGGGAATCTGGAGACTAACTCAGTACCCAGCTTCCCTGCAGACTCCTCTTCTCAACTACAGTCTAGATCTAAGTCTGGTTCCTTTACTTTCAAAGTTACCAATCAATGGTAATCAGATGTTGCCCCCTACTGGAGAAATGAGTATCTCTCAAGATCTTTATGCACTTTATCCATGGTAAATTTGTAAAGTAGTTAATCTATTAGTTAATTAAGAATAATTTATTTTCAATTCTGACTTTAGTTTTAATAGAAAGTTGAATGTTACTTTCTTTCTTTTTTTATTGCAGTACTGGGGATGAAACCCAGGGCCAATTCTACCTTCCAAGCTACATCCCCCAGCCCTATTTTTTATTCTTTATTTTGAAACAGGGTCTTACTAAGCTGTGGAGGGCCTCACTAAGTAGCTGAGGCTGGCCGCGAACCTGCAATCCTCCTGTCTCAGCCTCCCAAGTCCTGGGATTACAAGCAGGTGCCACCATGCCCAGCTTGACTGCGACTTTCCTTAGCCACGATTTTAGCTTTTCTGTGACCAGAATACCCACTATTAACATTGCTAGTAAATATTACTCTGGAATCTCTGGCCAATCCAGATACAATTCTTGGGAAAGAAAGTAAATTTCCATTACTTGCAGATATTATAATTAGATAGCCATTAAGCTATAAAGTTAACTAATAATTATTGAGAATAAAGTTAGAGCTCAGATTTGAGGTAAATGTTTTTTTAAAAATCAATATCCTCCAATTATGCCAGTAAAACTGAGTCAGAAAATGAAAACAAATTTCATTCACAATAGCAATAAAAACCAAAACTAGGAATACCCCCAGCATGAAAGGTCAGGTAAAAAAATCTATACTAAAACAGAATAGAAAGAATGGAAACCAAACTATCAGACTGATGCATGTGTATCTACATTTATAGCTGCACAATTCACAATAGCCAAACTATGGAAGCAGCCAAGTTGCCCATCGACAGATGAATGGATTACAAAACTATGGGATATGTACACACTGGAATTTTACTCAGCCATAAAGAAGAACAAAATCATGTTATTTGCAGGGAAATGGATACAACTGGAAAACAGTATGTTAAGTGAGATTAGCCAGTCACAAAGAGTAAAAAAGCATATGTTCTCCCTAATATGTGGATGCTAGGGAGAAGATGAGGCATAAGAGGGTCTCCAGATGAAAAAAGAGAGACCCTCGATAAGCAAAGAAGTTGACTTAATCGAAGGGGATGGACGGGGTAGGGGGACACCCTAATGCGCACGATGTACTTCCACAATTATATCAAGGTCACTCACTGAACTGAACTTGAGAAGGAGGGAGGGCGAGGGAGTGGGGTGGGAATTGGGGAAGGGGTTAAATGAGAAATGTATGCACATATGTCGTTATCAACTTGAACCTAACAAAGATGTATGCTTACAATGCACGAAATATTACAATTAAAAAAAAAAAAGAAAGAAAGCAATCAGCCCAGTACTCAAGAATTTATATATGATAAAAGAGGTAGCACAAATCAGTGGGCAAGAGAATATTATTCTAACTGGTACCCTAGCAATGGATTAGCATTTGAAAAAAAAAAACAGTTTTATTCTTAATATACTATAAATACCAAAATACACTTTACATGATTTAGACTTATATGTAAATATAGAAGAAAAGGAGATAAAACGTAGAAGAATCTGCATAGTAAAGAGATTTATAAGCCTAAATGCAATGAATAAAAATAAGAAAAAGGTAGAGAGGTCTTTTAAACAATTTTTTGAAAGATCTATATTTCACAAGGTGTATAAGTCAAATTAAAAGGCAGACAAATGAGAAAATGTGACAGAAAAGGCGATAAATTCAGTACATGAATTGCCTCCAAATCAACAAGGCACATCGGTTTATCAATAAACGGGACAGTGAAATGAAAATTTTCAGAAAAGAAAAATTATAAATGGCTAATTCACATCTGAAAAAAGTTTTCTTAATCTTAATAACAATGTATTAACTATTTCTTCCTCTTTTTAAAATTAAACTAGCAAATGTTAATCAATTTTCCAGAAAGCAATCTATTAACATATTCAGAGGTCTTTAAAAAATTCATTTCTTCTTACTTTTAGGACCTGGAACACTCCTGAGATCTGTATTAAGAGACTTAGAAATGCTGACAAAGGTTTTGCACAAAGATTTTTGTCTCCAAGTTATCTACATAATAAAAATATGGAAACAATCTGTATAAACAATAATATTGGAAATAATTTATACACATATTTCATCAAAAATGTTTGAATGACTTGGAGAGATGCTTAACCCTATAATAATGAAATAAAAATAAGATGTACTTTGAATATTAAAATATGATCTGAATTTCTATAATAATATTCAAAGAAGGAAAATTAATTCTAAGCCTCAGTAGTGTTTCTCTGGTAGAATTAGGATTTTAGGTAGCTTTTAACTTTCTGACGATGTATTCATATCATGAGTTTGTACTTCTTTAATTATTTTGGGAGAAGAAGAATACACAAAAAATTTTGTGTTCAGAGTCTACCTAGAAGAATTTCACATATTCCTTTCAAAATTGAGAGGTGTACTGCAATAATACTATTTAGTACTTGATATACTACTTTAACAAAAAGTAGCATGCATAGCACGACAGCAATACAATATAATAAAGTGCTTTTTCAGAATGTGTTTAATGATATTGCTGCCATCTAACAATATTGCTATTTTTAAAACAACTATATGTAACATTTTAGACATTCTACAATGATTTTACTTACAATCAAGTGACAGATTGGTGTAATTATTACATTTTGTAGTCTAGCTATATTTGAGATAGGTTCATATTAAAGTGTATCCTATGATTTCATTTGTATCCATTAAAGCCTCTTATAAAATGACTGATTTTATGTAGTTAAGGTACTCTACTGACTATTAAGATACACTCCTCTTTTTTTTTAACCTTTCACAATAAGCTATAACACAAAGGTGAAAAGCATACATAAAACATTGCAATGTGTCATGAGCAAACATTTAAATGCTTAAGGGCTACCTATTATTGAAATGCTTAATATTTCAAATTAAAAAGATAGGTAGCTAAGCAACACTGCACTTCCAATTGTGAGCAGCATTCAGTTTCCCCTTCATGTTGCTAGGGGAACATTACCATATAACTTCGAAATACTTAAAAGAGCACAGATCTAAGTATTAAAAGTATGTAAAAAAGAGGAAATAGAATTTTCAAAATTGAAACATCTATTGGTAAGAGAATGGAAATTTTCCAGAATTTCAATGAGATCCCTTTTTTTAATGTATAATGAGCAGATCAGTAATACCAGTTTAAGAACATAAAAAATTAGCCAGGCAGGATGGCCCATGCTTATAATCCTAGGAGGCTGAGACAAGAGGATTGCAGGTTTGCAGCCAGCCTCAGCTACTTAGGCCCTCCACAACTTAGTGAGACCCTGTTTCAAAATAAAAAATAAAATAGGGCTCAGGGTGTAGCTTGAAGGTAGAAAGCCCCTGGGTTTAATCCTTAGTACCACACAAAAAATTAAAATAAAAATTACAAAGCAATCTACTAAGTTTACTTATAATTACTTCAGAAAATAACTGTTTTCAACTATCTAATTAGTGATAATTTATTAGTATTTCCAGTCTATCTATATTCTTTATATAAAATACAATTTGTATTTTTAAAATTACATCAGTAGTACCAATCAAACTACGGTAGGCAGAATTCTAAGAAAACCCCCAAAACCTCCCTAATGTATATGCCCTATGGAATACTTGCTCCCTGAGTATAGACAGGAACTATTACTATGAGGGGGATCATACCCATGAGTAGGCTGTGTTATAAAATAGAGGAAGGGATTCTGATGATGTATTAAAGTCTCTGATCAGCTGACTTTCAGATAACCAAAAAGGAGATTATCTTGGGGTAGGGTGAGGAACAAGTGGGAAGAAAGGGGCTGCCCTAATCAGGTGAGCCCTTTAAAAGAAGGTCTGGATATCAGAGACAGAAGTCAGAAAGACAGGTATATCACAACGCAAGCTGATCCTCCAGTTGGTTGTGAAGAATCGCACAGCCATGTTGTAGAGTGGACCATGAGCAGGGAATAGCAGACAGCCTCTAGAACCTGAAGACCTCATTCCTACAACCAGGGAACTAACTAGTATGCACACAAGATGACATGGTGCAGGTGAGAGCACAGTCCCACTGCACCTAGACTGAAGCCTGGTGAGTCCCAAGCAGAGGACCCGAGGCAGCCAGGCTCAGACTCCTGACAGGTAGAAACTGCAAGGGAATAATGCTTTCAAATCACTGCTTGCTAGAAAATTAATTCACAAACTTGTCAAACTTAGATAAAGAAACAATCCATTAATAAGATGTAAAACTATCACATCTGATATGTGTTCTTTTGGTGGATAATATGTAAAGTTACTATATTCATTTTATGTTCAAAAAATAGAAAAGAAAATGAAATAATATAGTCTTATTCTTCCTACTATTCCATACCTACTTATTTTCTAAGACCTGGCTCAAATATTACCTTCAAGTAAAGTCTGTTCTAATATCCCAGTAAGAATTATCTTCTTCTCTGGCCCAATGATACCTGGCTTATATCTCATACTATAAATTATTAGTTGATCCCAGTATATTTTAGCCTGTTTTTGATATTCATGTCTAGACCATATCAAGGTCCCACAAGCTCTGAATATAATAAGGAAATCAAATTCTTAGTTATATATTATTTTCTTCTTGAAAATAAGAATATAAAATATTCAAATACAAATATCATAGATTAAATGCTGATTTATTAGTTTATGTTCTTGGTTTCCTGACTAAAGAAAAATTAAGAATTATAGTAATCAAACAGCACAATCTATTTAAGTAATCCATAAAGAGGAGTCATCAGTTAAAAATTTTTTTAAAATGTGTAAAACAAAAAATACATAAAAATGTGTAAAAATGTGAAGTTTAGAACAATGAGTCTATTTCTTAGTTCTTAAGATAAATTCATCATTTCCTCAAAGTTTCATTTATCAACAGTGGTTGTTTAAAGATAATCAGTTATGCTCTCACCTATAACACTATCTGAATTATCTGCTAGTCGTAAACAACTCAAAGATTAGATAAAAGGTAAGACTTAACAATGGTTTTCAGACATTGGACGATTTGCAACAAGTTTTCAAATCTCTCAGAGACTAGAAACAAGAGCCTTTCATTGCCCCAAACATACAGCAAACTGAATCACACAGAGCCTACTAGTCTTACTGAGTTGAAAAGACACAGATTTGAATTCAAGGACATCCTAGGTGGCTTGAATTTGCAGGGTACACTACTAGAGTAGCATAGACAATAAAGAATAAAAAATAGGGCTGGGGGTGTAGCTCAGAGGTAGAATGGCTGGGTTCAATCCCTAGTACCACACACACACACAAAAAAACAACTTAAAATGAAGGTAGGGAAAGGATTAAGTGCTGATCTATCCCACCTCCCAATAATTGGGCAGTAACTAAGTGATTCTTAGTGCTTTTTTATTTTAATTAGTTCTATGCCCTAATAATAAAACTGTGTTCTTTTTTTATTTTTTTTAATTGGTGCATTGTAATCATACATCTTTGTTATGTACAAACTGATAAAGGCATATATGCACACATTTCTCATTTAACCCTTCCCCAACCCCTGCCTCATTCCCTCACCTTCCCTCTTTCTCAAGTTCAGCTCAGTGATTGACTTTGATAAGTTTGTGAAAGTACATCATGTGGGTGTTCTTAAATACACTTTTCTAGCTAGGTGTGGAGGTGCATACCTATAATCCCAGTACTTGGAAGGCTGAGACAGGAGGATCACAGGTTCAAAGATAGCCTCATCAATATAGCGAGGCCCAACTGAAGGTAGGGGGTGTAGCTCAAAGGTAGAATGCCCATGGGTTCAATCCCCAGTACCAAAAAATTAAAAAACAAAAACAAAAACACAACACTTTTCTGAATATGGGCGAGGGAGGGCCAGAAAAAGGGGAGAGGAAGAAGAGTAAAGAGTTAATTAACATTAGTCAAGAACCACTATTCGTTGAGTATCAGGAATGTGCCAGGTACTCTATATACATTATCCTGCAGCAATTCTTCATTGAAGGTATTAACCCCATTTTATAACTAGACTAAAAGAGGTAAGTAAATTGCCCATGCCCAACGTAACAAAACTATTCAATAGCAAAACCTTGGTTTGAACCTAATCCTGACTCACTTCCAAATAGCATGCTCTTTTGACTGCCATGTTTCCTTAACACAGACTCTTGAGAGCTGAATACACTGGTAACTTTTCAAATATCTGAGAGTGGTTAGCAGATGGAACCAGGATTGTTTGACATAGCCTTTAGTGCTAGCACTAAAATGAAGGAATGGAAATACAAGAGATTGTCTTCAATTAAATATAAGAAAGAATTCTCCAACAAAGCAGTCTATTGGAGGAATGGGCTACTTTGAGGAGTGTGAAAGGACTTTTCCACCACTTAGAGATATTTAAACCAACACTAGGCAACCTTTGGTGGAATATAATCTAAGATATTCAAGGATGGCATAGATTTTTTAAAAAGATCTTCTATCATTGAGATATTATTCTATAAAAGCAGTGAGAAACCAGCTTGCATACTATTAGATTATTTTATCATTTCAAACCATGAGGACATTTTCTCCTGCTGATAAGAAAAATGTCAATTACTTACTATAACTGATTCCACCTGAATATCCAAAAAAGTACATTAAAACTACACTTTATGCAATACCAAAAGAAAAACCATCATGCATGAATAATGCTTGTTACCCGTTGTGAAATTATTCCTAAATGAGTAAATAGTTAAGAAAAAAAAATCTAAATTTACTGTAATGGGCTTCTCTTACTTTCCTGTTTAAACAAAGTTAAATTCCAAATTCCTGTTTTAAGGTAGAATGTTTATAACTTCTTTAATGTGAATTTCCCAAGAGGATCGTCACAATGCTTTCAAGTGTTAAAGTCTGAGTACTGGCGTCTTCTCTTTTGAGATACATAGTCTGAAGAACAAATCAGTAAGCCTCCCTCTGTGCTAAAATAAAATCATTCATGGAAGAAACAATTTAATTTCAGTCAAATTAATTTTTTGGAACTCTATTTGCCTGTATCAAAAAAGATCACAGACTTAATTCTTTTGAAAGTAAATTATCAAAAGTTTGACAAAGAATCTTTTAATAAAATGGTCACTTTTAGTCATGGTAGTTATTATAAAAATTTTTAATGTATTTTTCAAAACAGGCAAATCTTGCAATTACTTTTTCCATACTCTACTTATAATAATCTTTCCCATGGACAAGCACTCTTTATGTGGTTTCATCAATGATGGCACTCTTAAACAGCATTTTTCTACTTCTATACTAGTTGAAGATAGCAAGATAAGGTTCACAGTATAGGCAAAACCAGCCAACTAAGGCATACCAGGAGAGAAGTAAAATGCAAAATCAGAAAATTCTAACAATTGTTGAACTGTTGATTAAATTTACTGCTCTATCCTAAACTTCAACAATTTTAGATATATAGTTGTTCATAGACCTATTTAGCATAAGGAAAAAAATATTAATGCCTAACATATTCACTTATAATTATTAGACCTCTTTCTAGTAATGTTATAGATTAAATAACACTATCTAAAAGTAGATATGTTTGTCAGGCATAGTAGTGCAAGCTTGTAATCCCAGTACTTGGGAGACTGAGACAGGAAGATCGCAGGTTCAAAGCCAGGCTCAGCAACTTAGTGAAGTCCTTTGTAACTTAGTGAGACCCTGTTTCAAAATAAAGAATAAATATAGGGCTAGGGGTATAGCTCGGAGGTAGAATGCCCTGGGGCTCAATCCCCAGTACCACACACACACACACAAAAAGTAGATATGTTTAATTATTTCACAAGATGAAGATATCTGTTGCCACATACTAAACTAGAAAACCTTTAATCAGTTAGGTAACATGGACATCATTCTGTTTTCACAAGGTATTAATAATCTTGGATATAGAACTGGTGAAATAAAAAGATACACAAGATAGAAAAATTAAACATTAATTAAACACTGATAAATACATTTGAATATAGGTTAAAGTAAAATAAGTAATACTTGAAGGAAAAATCTGTACTTCTCTAAAAACTACCAGAAACTATAATCTGAGATAACAGAAATAATGCACAAATTACTCATGAAACGTGATTGGTACAATGAAAGGAAAGTTAATTTTTATTGTTAAAAGTCTACAACTAAAGCCAAAATGGTGGCACACGCTTCTAATTCCAGTATTTGGGAGGCTGAGACCGGAGGATCTGGGTTCGCAGCCAGCCTAAGCTACTTAGTGAGGCCCTCTGCAACTTAGTGAGACCCTGTTTCAAAATAAAGAATAAAAAATAGGGCTGGGGGTGTAGCTCGGAGGTAGAATCCCCTGGGTTCAATCCCCAGTACCAAAAAAAAAAAGTCTACAACTAAAGATAATGAATCATTTAATAAAAATATAGGACTTTTCTGACATGTATGTATCAGTTCTAAAATGAATAACCTCAACTCTTATTGGAAGCACATTATGGTGATTTCAGGTCAATTCAGATGACAGATTAAATAACCCTTAGTTACACTATTTCAGTCTGTCACAAGCCGGTAACTACTGCCAATATATAGCACGCAGCTGAAGAGAACTGTATTTCAATAGGTCTGTATCTAAACTATCAGTTTCTGTCTATATGAGAAGAGATTCACTGGGGCTTTATTTTCCTGTGGACTGAAGCCAGGGGTGTTCTACCACTGAGCTACACTCCCCAGCCCTTTTTATTTTATAATGGGGCTTGCTAAATTACTGTACCCTGGCCTCAAACCTGCAGTCCTCCTGTGTCAACCTCCCAAGTACTGGGATTATAGGCATGTATCACTGCTCCAGGCTTAATAGTTTTCCAGTAATACTTTTGGTACTATTTTTGGTGGATAGCTGATTGCTATCAAGTTCATTAAAATGGGCATATAATAATGAAAAACAATTGATAAAAGCAACAATATATTTTTTTCTTTTTTAACTAAGATGTTAACTTCCCTAATTATTGTACTATAAATTAAAACCTCCCCATTAGAAGCACAAGATACAATGGTATGAGTGATTTAGTTCTATTTTCTTCATGGTACCTTTTCTTCCTTGGATATTTTCTAACTTAAAAGTAAATACAAATATACGCTAGAGAACTATCCAAGGAGCACCATTTCTCCATTTCCTGGAGATGGAAAAGGACCACCTCCTCCATTCTAGCACCACGTACTTCAACCCACAAAAAGACCAATAATCCTTTACCAAAGCATACTTATGCCCTTAATACCATAGTAGTAGACTACACTTCACCCTTACAACAAATGTATTCAGAAAACCTAAGAATACATTAGAAGCTATGTGATACATTTTAGTATAATGAAATATGGAAAAAGAAAACATTCTTCCTATTTGACATACTTACAAAATTACAGCAAATTTTAAAACATTAAAACTCACTTTAGAACTGCCATTGTGATTCTATCGTGGTACTTGCTAATAAAATAAAAATCCATTATAAGACCTAAGTCTTTACTATTTATAAAAATATTTTGAAGACAAGGAAAAATTATAATATATTCCCTGGAAAGAAGTACCAAAAACTGTTCTGAAAGCCTTTTGTCTTACTAAGATAATGAAGCTATAAAACAAAGTGAATAAAGTTAATTACTACCATGTATCTTAATATTCAAAGCAACACAAAGGGTCAAATGTCTGATATTCATTAGGGATATTTGCTTTCTAAGTGTGACAAACTCTAAATTACTTTGACTTGTAAAAGAAATGTGTATCTGTCTAGTTGTTTTTAATTACTGATTGTTTAAGTTGTGTGCAGCTAATTCTCAAGTATTCAAAGTCCACTTGTGCAAGTTAATGATCACTGAGGTTCTTTGGTACTCATTTTTCTTACAACATTGGATACCCCATTATCTATTAAGCTGCCCACAGTAGTGGGGAACAAACAAAGAAATCAGAAACCTTCAATCAGTGAATGAGTTGTATTCTAAACATTCTCTTTATCATCAGTTTTATAGAAATCTGATATGATGTTCTTAAAAATCACGTTATAAATGGTAGCTAGATTATCCCCATAGTTCACAAAAGCCTGCTAAATCCTTAAAGTCACTGAACTGTTGGAACTGAATAAAGATAGATTCTCAGAATAAATGCTCACATCACTGAAACTTTTCTTTCTTTTCAAGTGAATCATCCATAGGTAAAATTTTAGCTCTGTTATTCTTTAGCTCCCTCCCCCATCATTTTTTATATGCACATCCCTTCAGATCTTCACTTGTCTCAAACCCTCCTTGAAGAGCCAAGTGCAGGTGAGGTGGAGAAATAAATTAGGACTATATCTGGGAAGAGAGTGATTTTCTTTAGGCCAATTTTCAAATAAATGAATACTTTTCTACTGAAAAATACTGAACTGAACTGTTGATATCTGGTTCTTCCAAAATATAACTTTAATTAACTAGAATATGCATTACATCTTTTAATAGTTCATTCATAAAATATCCTGAGGACAAAGAATGACATTTTAAGTGTCCAAAAGGAGGAAGTATAGCGCAGTAAACAGGAACACTGACTTTGGAGTCAGACCTAGATTCAAATTCTGGCTTTACCACTTACAAGATGCAAGACCTCAGGCAAAACGCTTAAAACTATTCTGAACCTCACTTCACTCATGTATAAAATGGGAATGACAACTTCCTCAATGGTACCAATTATTTTGATGATGATTATAATCAACGGTAAAATGTGTTTTGTATTTGTTTACATCTGCACAACAAAAATGGAAAAGAGATGAATTTAAGAAACACTTAAGAAATAAGATAAATAGCAATTAAAACCAATTATATATGAATATTATAAAAGCGATAGGGA
>PVLC010018854.1:19653-31563 GCA_004027655.1 Graphiurus murinus | reverse complement strand
TTTTTTTTTTTTTTTTTTTTGCGGTACTAGGGATTGAACTCAGGGGCTTTCTACCTCCGAGCTACACCCCCAGCCCAATTTTTTATTCTTTATTTTGAAACCGAGTCTCACTAAGTTGCGGAGTGCCTCACTAGGTAGCTGAGGCTGACCGCGAACCCGGATCCTCTGGTCTCAGCCTCCCGAATGCTGGGATTACAAGTGTGCGCCACCACGCCCGGCTTGTTTGAACAAATTTGAGTGAGTGTTTGTATAAAACAGAAAGTCATGTCTGATGTGGTTTAAAATATATATATAATTAAAATGTGACAACAATAACAGATTGGGAATATATATGGAATTGAAGTGTTCACAGGTCTTTGCAAATCTAAATGTACAATAGTAGACTTTAGTTAGGATTCATGTTGTCATCTAAAGCAGCCATTGATCACTGAAAAGATTAATGTTCAAACTAATAAAGGAAAAAAATTGGAAAAATGAAAGCTAATCAGTCCTTAAGGAATCAGGAAAAGAGAAGGAAAAATAGATGAAGAAGGAGAAGTTAGAAAGCCATATGTAGTAAGATTTAAACTTTAATATCAGAAATTACATTAAATGTAAATGTCCTAAGTACTTCAGTTAAGGACAAAGATGGCCAGATTCGACTTTAGAAACTGGTACATACTGATTTCAAGAAATTGATCTGAAACAAGAAAAGTTAAAGATAAAAGGATAGGGAAAGATACTCCATGTGAACACTAACCAAAAGAAAACTAATGTAGCTATGTTACTATCAAAGAGATAGACTCTAAGGCAAAAACACTTGAGAGAAAGGTCACTTTTTATTGATAATATTTTTAAATTGTATGCACCTAATAATATGGCTTTAAATAAATACAGACAAAACCAGTGGAAATGGACAAATCCACCTGGCTTGGTGCTTGTAATTCCAGTACTTGGGAGGCTGAGACAGGAGGATCACAGGCTCGGAGCCAGCCTCAGCAATTTAGTGAGGCTGTCAGCAAATTAGCAAGACCCTATTTCTAAATAAAAAAGAAAATAGGGCTCTAAGGGTATAGCTTCAAGGTAGAATGCAGCACTACCAAAAAAAAAAAAAAAAAAAAGACAAAGAATTGGACAAATCCGTGACCTAAGAAGAATTTTGATGACAGAACAAGCAGTCCAAAAAACCACGGAAAAGTCTTTTTGTGTGTAGTCTAGATAAAAACCCTTTGGCAATTATGAAAGTTAAAAGTATCTTATAAGCTGGGCAATTATGAAAGTTAAAAATACCTTCTGAGCCAGACGTGGTGGCGCATGCTTGTAATCCCAGCATTTGGGAGGCTGAGACTGGAGGATCCGGGTTCGCGGCCAGCCTCAGCTGCTTAGTGAGGCCCTCAGCAACTTAATGAGACCCTATTTCAAAATAAAGGAAAAAAAAAAAGCCCAGGGCTGTAGCTCAGAGGTAGAATGCCCCTGGTTCCATCTCTACTACCGGGAAAAAAAAAAAACAAACACCTTCTAAGCCTGTAATTCCAGTCATATTGTAAAATAATTGAAGTCTTTAAATGCAGATACTTTATGGTGATGTGGTTTAGTATCCAGATTCCTTTGTTAAATTTGGGAAGTACAGAGTGCTATCTCATACCCACTGTGAATGGTATGCTGCCACTTAAAAAACAAAAGATACTAATGTAAAAGTGTTTATATAAACTATTTCTGTAAGGAAACACAAAACAAGTAACCCTAGTGGCCAGTGACAGAGCTTTGATATCTATTTAATTTCTGTTCGTTGTGGGTGTATTACTTGAGAATACAAAAAGGAAAAAAAAAAAAGCAATGAAAAGAAACTCTGTATGGAGGTTGTGATAACTTTGACCTACTCACTGTCTTCAGGGTTTTAACCAGGAAGATTTGGAAGAAGAAAAAAGTGAGACCCAGGTAAAAGAAGCAGAAGATTCAGATTCTGATGATAACATAAAGAGAGGAAAACAGTAAGTTTTTGTTTATTTGTTTAAGGAATTTTTTTTAATTTTTATTTTTTTTATTTTTGCAGGACTGGGGATTGAACCCCGGGGCATTCTACCTCTGAGCTACACCCCCAGCCCCATTTTTTACTCTTTATTTTGAAACAAGGTCTCACTAAGTTGCAGAGGGCCTCACTAAGTAGCTGAGGTTGGCCATGAACCCGAGATCCTCCTGTCTCAGCCTCCCACGTTTACAAGCATGGATCACCATGCCCAGCTAAGGATTTTGTTTAAAGAACTAAAACAAGAAGGTAGAGGCTATTAAATATTTTTTGATTGCTACATTTAGGAGAGAATCTGTTCCAACTTTTCTCCCTTCAACTTCTCTATATACAGTGTTCTCAGTGAGTTACTGCTGTTGTTATTTTCCTGTTATTTGCCCTGTGCTCAAATGTCTTAATTTATGGCTAAGACAATTGGAAAATAACTAATTTAAGAAAAAACTTTTTTTTTTTTTTTGAGAGAAGAACTGATTTGGGGGGACAGGAAGAATAAGGCTGAAGTCTTAACAACAAAATATTACTTGATTGCATTTCACTTACTTTTGTTAGGATAGTTGGGATCCATATCCAGAAAAGTCTGCAACTGTGACAGGTGCCATATGCACATAGAAAGATTAGTTACTGTCAGGAGTTATAAAGATAATATCTTCAAAGAAGTTTCCTTTTTAGTTTCTAGTGATGTGCAAGAATTAAATGGGTTCAACAGCACTTTTAGAAATTTGAATTTATATGAATAATGGCAGAGAATGAGTTAATTCCCTTATAGGTGTAATGATTCTGATGAAAGCTATATACCTTTAAGGCTCTTAGCAAACGTCTAGATTTCTATCTATATCTCAGTCACATTGAGTTATGCTTATCACTGAAAAGCAACAGTTTGTTTTTTCTACTCATGCTATTTAAGACAAAAATTTTCCTACATTTGAACACTATCCTATTCCAAAAAATGACAGTACAACTAAAACTGAACGAGTCCCTAAATGAATACTGGAAGTGTTCTTCTCAAGCTGATAGGTGCAGGTATGAAGGCAGTGTTTGAAAAGTTCAGGGCTAGCCAGGTATGGTGGCGCACACTAATAATTCTAGTACTTGGGAGGCTGAGATAGGAGGATCGCAGGTTCAAAGCCAGCCTCGGCAACGTAGCGAGACTTTCAGAAACAGACTCTGTTCTCAAATAGAGAAATAAAATTGGGATGTGGGTGTAGCTTAGAGATAGAATGCCTCTAGGTTCAATCCCCAATACCAAAAAAAAAAAAAGAAAGGTTGAGAACTGTTAGTGAGTAATGTGTAACAGTTGGGGGTTGACAAAGGCTTTTTTTTTTTTTTTTAAAGAAGGTAGTATTTCATTGAGTTAGAATTAGACAATTTGGTATTCTTAATTAAAGAACTCATATTTTACTTGATTTTGTGTTACTGCTTAGGATTAGATAATTTGGTGTTCTTTCTTTGGTACTGGAGATTGAATTTGGTCATTCTACCTTCATGCTACACCTCCAGTCCTATTTTTTTTTGAAACAGGGTCTTGTATGCTGGGCATGGTGGCATGTGCCTGTAACCCTAGTAATTGGGAACTTGAGACACTGTTTCCAAATAAATAAAATCGAGCTGGGGGTGTAGCTCAAAGGTAGAATGCCTCTGGGTTCAATCCCCAGTACACCGCCCCCCCCACACACACACACAAAGAAACAGGATCTCACTAGGTTGATGGGTTTCACTCCTTGCTGAGGCTGTCTTCAAACCGGCTATCCTCCTGACTCAACCTCCCAAGTCCTGGGATTACAAGCGTGGGCCACTACGCTTGGCCAATTTGGTGTTCTTAATTTTGACAAATGTGTAATTAAAGAACTTATATTTTACTTAATTTTGTGTTACTGCTTAGTATGGACTTTCTATCAGATTTTGAGATGATGTTGCAGCGGAAAAAGAGCATGAGTGGTAAGCGCAGACGTAATCGTGATGGGGGCACCTTTATTAGTGACGCAGACGATGTGGTGAGCGCCATGATTGTCAAGATGAATGAAGCTGCAGAGGTGAGTTGGGTCACTTCTTTCCCCCATTGAATTGGTTGGGTGATATTTTGCTTTTTGTAATAAAGACTTATTTAAAATTTTAAGCGTAGGAATAATGTTAATTTTTCATTTAGTTACATATTTTTTAATCTTTATTTTTTGGTATTGGGGATTGAACCCAGGGACATTCTACCCCTGAGCTACACCTCCAGCCTCATTTTTTATTCTTTATTTTTACACAGAGTTTCAGTAAGTTACAGAGGACCTCACTAAGTAACTGAGGCTGGCCATGAACCTGAGATCCTCCTGTCTCAGCCTCCCAAGTACTGGGATTACCAGTGTGAGCCACCATGCCCGACTTAGTTACATGTTTAGATAACAGTGAAAAGACTAGTGAGTAAAATGAATCTTTTCAGGTAGCCAGCTTTGCTGGTTTTATGGGGGAATAGTTTTGTTTTGTTACCTAAAAAGTGTCATAAAGTCATGTGTCATTCTCTTGCCCCTGATCAAGAGACTGTATCTAACTGATTGCATCTTAAAAACGTACCCAAATTGTAAAAATTTGCCTCGTATTTAAAAAATAAGGTCTAAGCCAGGCATGGTGGTGCACGCTTGTAATCCCAGTACTTGGGAGGCTGAGGATCGAAGGTTCATGGACAGCTTCAGTTACTTAGTGAGGCCCTTTCCAACTTAGTGAGACCTTATTTCAAAATAAAGAATAAAAAAATAGGGCTGGGGTGCAGCTTGGAGGTAGAATGCTCCTGGGTTCAATCCCTAGTACCACAAAAAAATAAGTAAAAAAACTAGGTCTGATCTCTCAGAGATACTTAAGTGTTAATGTTTTCAGTGATACGTAGCTGGGCATTTGTGGGGGTTTTTTTTGTGGTACTGGGGATTGAACCTAGGGGTGTTCTACCTTTGAGCTACACTCTCAGCCCTTATTTTTTAATTCTTTATTTTGAAACAGGGTCTTACTAAGTTGTGGAGGGCCTCACAAAGTAGCTAAGGCTGGCCGTGAACCGAACCTTCGATCCTTCTGTCTCAGCCTCCCAAGTACTGGGATTACATGTGTATGCCACCACACCCAGCTGGGCATTTGTTTTAAAACAGTTTTAAGAGTGGAGGGAAAACAAGTTGAGATTAGCTAAAATAAGACTGGCCCTGTGTATTTAATTGTTAAAATGTACATGACATGTATATTCTGAATTTATAGACTTTGAAATCTTTCATAATTAAAAAATAAACTGGGTGTGGTGGCACATGCTTCTAATCCCAGTACTTGGGAGGCTGAGACAGGAGGATAGCAGATTCGAGACCAGCCTCCAACTTAGCAAGACTCTCAGAAACCTAGTGAGATCCTGTTTCAAAATGAAGTGGGGGTGTATCCCAGAAGTAGATTGCCCCTGGGTTCAATCCCCAGTACCTATCTCATACACGCACCAATATGTGTGTGTGTGTGTATATACATATATATTTTTTTTCTTTTTAATAGAAATATCTCAAGTAAGTACTGAATCTCTTCTTTGATGTATGCATGCCATAAACCTGGTATCAAATACTTGGAAAATTCCTAAAGATAAACCAAAATTGCCCAGCTATAATGAACTCTGAAAACTTGACAGTTATGCCAGTAGTTTAAATTAAAATTGTGCCCCTTGATTTATAATTGTTACGGGTAATTATTCTAATACTTATATGGGTTTGACTGACATAGAGTTTGGTCTTGTGCAAATTTTACCATCCTTTTTTGTAGGAAAATTTGTAGTTTCTTAGAGAATTGCTGCTTTGTTTTACTTTAAGGTTCATAATCACCGTGTTTATAATTCACTATTAATAATTAGTACTAGTTAGGTATGGTAGTGCATGCCTGTAATCCCAGGGACTCAGGAATCTGAGACAGTAGGATTGCAAGTTTGAGGCCAACCTACACAACTCAAAATAAAAAGGGCTGGACCAGCTGGGCGTGGTGGTGCACACTTAGAGTAGCAGTACTTGGGAGGTTGAGATAGGAGACTCGCAGGTTCAAGGACAGTCTCAGCAAGTAGTGAGACTCTCATCAACCTAGTGAGACCCTGTTTCAGAATAAAAATAAAATAGGACTGGGGGTGTAGCTTGAAGGTAGAATGCCCCTGGGTTCAATCCCTATTACCACAAAAACAAAAAAGGACTGGGCCAGCCATAGTAGTACATGCATGTAATCCTAGTACTTTTATTTACTTTTTGTCTTTTTTCTGAATAGGAAGATAGACAGTTGAACAACCAAAAAAAACCAGCACTGAAAAAGTTAACTTTATTGCCTACTGTGGTTATGCATCTTAAAAAGTAAGTATGTTTTCTCAAAAAAAGTTTTCCTTTTAAAGAAAAGATACTCAAGCTACATATTGGTGTTTTGGGAATATTAAATAATGAGTCTTCTATCAGATTACAGAAAAATAATAGTGAATAAAATTTCCTAAATTGTATTTCTTCATAAAATTTCCTAAATTATCTATATTCATAAAATTTTCTTAAACCTTGATGTTTGATGCAAATAGAACAAATAGGAAACTGATTTTAATGAAAGAAAAGCTTGGCAACTACTCATTTTATTTTTTATAGACAGTTTGGGATCTGATAAAATTGCATCTTTTCCAATGTGATTGAATACAGCAAATCTTGGGAGACTCTGCTTAAAACACAGTATTGTACAAGACTTACATCATGATCATTCATCTTTCTGTTAATAATGATGCCCTTCTTATTAGGTCCTTGTATTGAAATTCTTTGATTGGTTTTTTTTTATGAACAACTTTGTTTTCTCTTTGAACAAATAAAGTCACAGCCTACTTTTTTTGAGGGGGGCAGTCCTGGGGATTGAACCCAGAGGCATTCTACCTCTGAGCTACATCCCCAGCCTTATTTTTTATTCTTTATTTTGAAACAGGGTTTCACTAAGTTACAGAGGGCCTCAGTAAATAGCTGATGCTGGCTGCTAACCTGTGATCCTCCTGTTTCAGCCTCCTACGTACTGAGATTACACAGCCTACTTTTGATGGCTGAAGAAATGCATTAGTACATCAAAGAATGTGGCTTAGGACATCTTTAACGAGAAAACCACTTCTATCCCAACAGGCAAAACTCTCTGGTAGATTTCATAATGTGTGTGTGTGTGTGTGTGTGTGTGTGTGTGTGTGTGTGTGTATAATGTTTCTATTAATATAAATGATTCTGTTGCACAAAATGGTATTTAAATATCAGTATTACATTGAGATCCTTTTTCTGCCAGGAGAGCTATATTCTTCTTGGTGTTCTGCAAAGAATAGCACAATTCTGGCTTCTGTACCACCTGAAACTCTTAAAATCACTATTCTGATAGAGTGAACATTGTTTTTTTAGTCATAATAATTGGAATTCATTGTTCTTACGTCTCTACCATTCATATTGGCATTCTACCTTGTGTCATTTGAGTTTACTCTGCTTTGTTTTACCAAGTCATCTTTGCTTTCAAGTCTGTTTCTGGAAAATAGAAACCAAATTTCTTACTGGTTTTGAAACCAGAATAGGGGCTCAGGAGATATCGAATATATATAAGTATATATAAGTAACTCTTTAAAGCAATTTTTGGAAACATCACTAAATATGTAAGAAATATCAGGGTGATAAGGTAGAACTAAGGTTTGTAGACTTATTATTACTGTGGTAACTATTACAGGCAGGACCTTAAAGAGACATTTATTGACAGTGGTGTGATGTCTGCCATCAAAGAATGGCTCTCACCTCTACCAGATAGGAGTTTGCCAGCACTAAAGATTCGGGAGGAGCTGTTGAAGATTCTTCAAGAGGTTAGTGGCTCAGACTATTTGCTCTTCATTAATCATCTAAAGTGGTTATATTGTCCTGACATATGTATTTATATGTTCACTCTGCCACAGCTTGCCAGAAAAGGGTTGGAAAAAATGAACATACCTGATAAAATGAACATAAAAGAAAAGACCTTATAAAACTTCATGTAACTAAAATACTGAAGGAAAAGGATTGTGGGTAGTTTTAGTGTATCGGAGAATAGTAGTCCAGTAGAGAACGTGTTCTGGAGAGCTCTTGAAGTAGAAAGAGCATCAAGTGCAGAGTCATGAACTGGCATCGGAATCTTGAGCTGGGCCCCCTGTATGTGGCTGTGACACCTTGGGCAAGCTGCTTAACTTCTGAAGAAATTCCCGAGGAACCTCCTATGTGCCAAGCACTGTGCTAGGTCCTATATATACATATATATATATATATTGGCTTATCTGTTCCTCACAATAAATTTGTAAGGTAGGTGTATTGTCTCTATTTTACAGATGAGGAAATTAAGACCCAGAGAGAAGTTAAATGACTTGTCCAAGGTCACATAGCTAGCAGGTGGCTGTGCTTGGGTTTAGTCTTTGGTCTGTTGACTTCTGAGGCCTGTGCTGACTCCTATACTATACTACTGACCTCTACATAATATGCTTAGTTCACACTTTCTCACATTGTTAGGTTTTACTTCAACTCAGCAGTAACACTGAATTCTCAACTTTTGATATGGAAACAAAGGATCTTTATTCAATGTCTATAGATCCTGAAAATGGAATTTTTTATTTGTCGTAATGTGAACGAGCCAAGTCTTAAAGGTCCTCTAGAGCAGATTAGCAAGCCTCCTGGCTTCTGAGTGATTAATACATGTGTATGTGTTTGTGTTCCCCAGCTACCTAGTGTGAGCCAGGAGACCCTGAAGCATAGTGGGATTGGACGAGCAGTGATGTATCTCTATAAACACCCCAAGGAGTCAAGGGCCAACAAGGACATGGCAGGGAAATTAATCAGTATGTAAATTTTGCTTTTTGTTTGTTGTTTTATGTCTATATTCAGAGATATGTGTATATAAAAGTTGATATTTTTACCAGTATTCATTTAAACAGCAAGGTGGAATACATATTTTTTTTTAGTAACTTCTTATTGCTACTAGCTTTTTTCTCTTATATTTAAAATGCATCTTAGCATATATAAGTATGCTTTCCAGTATTAAATATAGCAAGTAAAAGCATATATTTCCTAGTCGTGGATTAAGAGCACAGAGAGGGAAGGATTAGAATGCAGGCCTGGATTAGCCATACCAGGCCCATGAGGTGGATTCACCACCTACCCTCCTACATATCCTTAGCTGGTGATTTAAGCTCCAGGCTTGGTCTCCTCCTCTGTAAAATTGAGATAATATGTTTTCTTTGAATTAATATAAAGATGAAATGAGAGGATGTGTGTAAAGCACACTGCCTAGCACATAGTAAATCAAGAAATGTTAACCACAGCCATTATTGTTGATACTTGCATAATATTCTCCAAAACCTTTTATAGTGCCAGAGAAATCCAAAATCTAACTGAAATACATGTAATCAACTACCATATTTTTTATGAAATCCTTCAGTTTTTGTTTTTCAGCCCTGGGGATTGAAATCAGGGGCATTCTACCTCTGAGCTATACCCCCAGCCCTATTTTTTATTCTTTATTTTTGAAACAGGGTCTCACTAAGTTGCAGAGTGCCTCACTAGGTAGCTGAGGCTGGCCTCGAACCCAGATCCTCTGGTCTCAGCCTCCCAAATGCTGGGATTACAAGCGTGTGCCACCATCCCGGCGAAGTCCTTTAGTTTTAAGAATGAAGTCCAGCTGGGTGTTGTGGCCCACACCAGTAATTCCAGTACTTGGGAGGCTGAGACAGGAGGATCACAGGTTCAAGAACAGCCTCAGCTACTTAGTGAGGCCCTCTGCAACTTAGACCCTGTTTCAAAATAAAAAATCAGGGCAGGGGTAGAGTTTAGAGGTAGAATGCCCCTAGGTTCAATCTCCAGCCCCCGCACCCTCCAAAATTGAAGTTCATGTTTTTGTTTTCCTCCTTAACTCTGCTCTGTCTTCCACCTATGAAAGAAATTTAAGTAATTACTTCTGGATTTGGATACAGTAATTATTATTCTGTTGCATTTTAAAGATTATCCAGCTGGGCGTGCTGGCGCATGCTTGTAATCCCAGCATTTGGGAGGCTGAAACCAGAGGATCCAGCTTTTTGCCCTCTAGACTGAGAAGCAAAATACTCCCTCTGGTATCCATAACTTACTACAACAGTGGTTCTAGATACATGGGTAGGGTCAGTGGGGCAGTATTAGAAGATAATGTAGACCTGAGAATTCCTGCTTCTTTTTTGTCTGTAGAGGTCTTTTCTGCTTTTTAGAGTGTTTTAGTTGCATCAATAAGATTCATTATGTTTCAGAAGGAAAATGTCACTTGTGGCACCTCTCTGGACTGAACAGTGGGCATATAGCACTTTTTTTCATGATCACCTGAACAGATTTTTGTCTTTGTGGTTTTTTTTTTTTTTTTTTTTTTTTGCCATACTAGGGATTGAACTCAGGGGCATTCTCCGAGCTATACCCCCAGCCCTATTTTTTATTCTTTATTTTGAAACAGGGTCTCACTAAGTTGCAGAGTGCCTCACTAGGTAGCTGAGGCTGGCCGGGAACCCGGATCCTCCGGTCTCAGCCTCCCAAATGTTGGGATTACAAGCGTGCACCACCACGCCCGGCACCTGAACAGTTTTTTTACACTTAATTTGACAAGTAATAAAGAAGCCTTATTTCAAAATTTTCTATTTTCAGTGTAGGGATTGAACCTGGGGACATTATACCTCCGAGCTATACCCCCAACTCTACTTTATCTTTACTTTGAAATAGGGTCTTGCTAAGCTGATGAAAGTCTCACTACTTGTTGAGACTGTCCTTGAACTTGCAATATCCTCCTGTCTCAGTCTCCCCAAGTTTTGGGATTACAGGTGTATGCCACCATTCCTGGCTTTAGGCTACCTTTTAAAAACATGGGAATATTTATTTTTAAAAATTGGCCTGTCTTTATGAAATGTCAACCCAGCTAGTCCATGACAATCAAAGTGTGTCAGATATTCCTTTCTTTAAATCTCTGGTGACTGGCTAGTTAAACTTATTTTGTTATACTACTTTCCTGACTCAATCAGCCTTAGTTATGATACTGGTATTATGCTATAATAAATGGTTCAGAAATAATGGAGACTTAATTAAGGGACTGAATATTCTGGGCTGAGGATTTAGCTCAGTGGTAAAGAGCTTGCCTAGCATGCTTGACGACCTGGGTTTGATCCTAGCATTAAAAAAAGTTTGTTTGGCCGGGAGTGGTGGTGCATGTGTGTAATCCCTATATGTGGGAGGCTGAGAGAAGAGGATCACAGGTTTGAGGACAGTCTCAAGTAGTGAGACTCATCAACCTAGCAAGACCTTGTTTCCAAATAAGAAGTAAAATCAGGCTGGGGGTGTAGCTCAAAGGTAGAATGCCTCTGAGTTCAATCCCCAGTACCAAAAAAAAAGGGTTTTTTAAAAGAATATCCTAAGCCAGGCATGGTAGTGCATGCCTATAATCCTAGTACTTGGGAGGCTGAGACAGGAGGATGGCATGTTCTTGGCCAGCCTCAGCAACTTAGGCTCTCAGCAACTTAGTAAGACCCTGTTTCAAAAATTAAAAATAAGCTGGGTGTGGTAGCGCATGCTTGTAACCCCAGCATTTGGGAGGCTGAGACCGGAGAATCCGGGTTCCCGGCCAGCCTCAGCTACCTAGTGAGGCACTCCGCTACTTAGTGAGACCCTGTTTCAAAAATAAAGAATAGCCGGGCGTGGTGGCGCACGCTTGTAATCCCAGCATTCGGGAGGCTGAGACCAGAGGATCCGGGTTCGCGGCCAGCTTCAGCTACCTAGTGAGGCACTCAGCAACTTAGTGAGACTCGGTTTCAAAATAAAGAATAAAAAACTAGGGCTGGGGGTGTAGCTCGGAGGTAGAATGCCCCTGAGTTCAATCCCCAGTACCGCAAAAAAAAAAAAAAAAAAAAA
>PVLC010018854.1:0-19553 GCA_004027655.1 Graphiurus murinus | reverse complement strand
ATGAAGAATAAAAAATAGGACTGGGGGTATAGCTTGGAGGTAGAATGCCCCTGGGTTCAATCCCCAGTACTGCAAAAAATAAATAAGTAAAAATAAGCTAGACATGGTGGTGCACACTTGTAATCCAGTACTTAGGAGGCTGCGACTGGAAGATCTAGGTTTGCAGCCAGCCTCAGCTACTTAGTGAGGCCCTCGGCAACTTAATGAGACCCTGTTTCAAAATAAAGAATAAAAAATAGGGCTGGGGGTGTAGCTCAGAGGTAGAATGCCCCTGAGTTCACCTCCAGTACCACAAACAAAAATTAAAGCTGGGTGTGGTGGCACATGCCTGTATTCCCAGTACTTGGGAGGCCCGGTTCAGGGACAGCCTCAGCAGTAGTGAGACTCTTATCAACCTAGCAAGAGCCTGTTTCAAAACAAAAATAAAGCCGATATGGTGGTACGCACTTTTAATCCCAATACTTGGGAGGCTGAGACAATAAGATTGCAGGTTTGTAGTCTGCCTCATCAACCTTGTGAGGCTCTCTGCAATTTAGTTAGACCCTGCTTCAAAATAAAAAATAAAATTGGACTGGATGTGTAGCTCGGAGGTAGTATGCCCCTGAATTCAATCCTCAGTACACCACCACCAACAACAAAAAAAAAACAAAACAAAAACTGCGAAAGTAAAATCAGGCTAAGGGTGTAACTCAGAGGTAGAATGCCCCTGGGTTCAATCCCCAATTACTCCCCCCCCCCCACATACACACACAAATTATAAATAGGGCTGCAGGTATAGCTCAGAGGCAGAATGGCCCAGGGTTCAATCCCCAGTGGTCTTCCCCCAAAAAGAATATTCTAAATTGTAGCAGTGTGTAATTATTTGAAAATCTAGTAGGAGAAAATGCTATTTTGTGAGCTAAATAATTGATTTTTGTTGTTGTAGATGAGTGGTCTCGGCCTATCTTTGGCCTCACCTCAAATTACAAAGGAATGACGCGAGAAGAAAGGGAGCAGAGAGATCTGGAACAGATGCCCCAACGGCGGAGAATGAGCAGGTAGGAGGGAACAGGTATGAGTAAGTGGAGTAACTGCTGTCATTGCCAGTGACTTGGGCTTCTTTTGTAAATAAAGTCATGAGAATCTTAGCATCATATTCAAAATGATGGGATTTTTGTCTTTTCCTCTCTGCTTGTAATGTCCGAGAAGAAAACATACAGTTCATAGTATCCTTTTAGTTTAAATGTGATAGTGTATGGTGAAGGTCTTCCCCCTACATGTGATCTTTCTGGGTCAGTTTTGCAAAATATGACCCCTCACAGTTCGAGCCACTTGCAGAAAATAACTTTTTCTTTCTCAGTCCTATTTCCAAAATCCTATAGGAGAAAAATAATAATATGGGTTCAGTTTGACTGGGTACAGTTGCATCCAGAGGAGGCAGAGTTGTTAATCATATCTATGATACTTATGAGTCACCCAGAAAGAAACCTGTTATGCAGATCAATACTAAAATGAATACCACAGCCAGGCTTGGTTGTACATACCTGTAATCCCAGTACTTGGGAGGCTAAGAGAAGAGGATCACAGGTTCACTACTGGTCTCAGCAACTTAGTGAGGGCCTCCCCAACTTACTGAGACTGTTTCAAAATAAAATAGGGCTGAGTGTATACCTCAGAAGTAGAAAGCCCTTGGATTCAATTCCTAGTCACACCCCCTCCCCACCCCTGCCATTGAAACCAAATAGCACCCTCAGAATGATTAGGAGTTATTTTTCCTGATCCAGTGTAGAAGAGCTAGGTATGGTCTGAGTTTGACATTTTAGTTTTCTCTTAGTTACAAGGTTCTAAAATTTCGAGTATCTCATTGTCTACTTTTTCTTCAGCACTGGTGGTCAGACACCCCGAAGAGACCTGGAAAAGGTGCTGACAGGAGAAGAGAAGTAAGGGTTTTGTATTAAATTTTCTTCTTAGTTTATATAGAGGACATTTATTTTCTGCTTTGTTTAAAGAAAAATGGTAAATGAAACAATGTTGTATTCACATCCACAGGGGTTGACTTTCAGCTTAAAGTTTATTGAATGTCCACAAGGAATTGCATTGGGTGCTATGGAAAATTAAGAAACAGTTCATTTTAAAGAGATTTTGTTAGCTGAGAGTGGTGGTGCATGCCTGTAATCCAAGATCTTGGGAGGCTGAGATAGAAGGATTGCAGGTTTGAGGGCAGCCTCAGCAACTTCGTGAGACCTGTTTCAAACTAAAAGAATATAATAGGATTAGGGGTGTAGTTCACAGGTAGAATGCCCCTGGGTTCAATACCCAGTATCACAATAAATACATATATAAATACTTAAATAGATAAATTTTGTTTCTATTTGCTGAGTGCTAGGCTCCTTGTTAAGTTTTGAGAATATAAGAGCAAATTAAAAATTATTGAACTGAGTGTGGTGGCACACACTTGTAATCCCAGTACTTGGGACACTGAGACAGGAGGATTGCAAGTTTGAGGCCAGCCTCAGCTATTTAATTAGGCCCTCTGCAAGTTAGTGAGACCCTGTTTCAAAAAATAAAATAAAATAAAAAATAAGGCTAGGGGTGGATCTTAGAGGTAGAATGCCCCTGGGTTCAATACCCAGCACCAAATACAAAATAACAACAAAAAACATTGTTGATGCCTCAAGAATTGTAAGTCTGTTGGCAATTGTAAGTCTGTTGTAAGTCTGAGGGTTGATAGGCAAAGGAACAGATGAGGCAGGGTTGTGGGGTCAGTGTTGTGAGGCCCACTTTTGGACGGCAGTGGACTAAAGGACTGAAGTGATCGTGGAGAGGCAGGGTGGGGAAGTGGGACTGAAGACTGATACAGTTACACGTTGACAGTAATGGAAAAGCAGAAAGTGGAGTGGATGTTGCACAGGCAGAGCTGCCAGGAGTTGGTGACTTAGCATGGGGGATTTGGCCTGAATGCAAAACTCCAAAATTGTAACCTAAGCACTAAGACAGTGATAGTACCATTCGCTAAGATTAAGGGAGAAGTAGATTTGAGGGCATTGGTGAATTTTGTTTCAAGCAATTAAATGTGAGGTGCAAAAGTAGAATTTAGGCTACAGACATAGATTTGATTGTTATCTTCCATAGAAAAAAATTGTTGAGTCAAGAGAGAATAGAGTAAGAAACAAACCAACTAACACTGAAAAGGGTATAGCCAGGCCAGGGTAGTCAGTGAGAGATTGTGTGTTGGGTGTGTTGGAGCAGAGCATAGAGGGGAATGAGGCTTCAGGGAAGTGGCAGTCAGCCAGCACACAGATTGCAACAGGAGAATAGAGGTGACCTAGAGAGAGCAACGTGTAATTTGTGTATAGATGGTTTGATGATGAGATAGTGTCTTCAGAAGGAGTGTTTTAGTTAGCTTTTTCATTACTGTAATGAATGGACAAATGATCTGACAAGAACAACTTGGAAAGAAAAGGCTTATTTGGGCCTACAGTTTTAGAGATTCAATCCATAGTTGGCTGCTTCCAAGGCAGAAGCATGGTGGGCATGGAAGAAAGCTGCCCAACTCGTGGCTGGTGTGGGATGTGGATGGGGAGAGATGCAGTCCTCAAGGCCACGCCCCCTCCTGCCAGGCCCCACCCTGAGCCTTGCTGCATTGGAGACCAGTTTTCAACATGGAAGCTTTGGGGAAGCAGTCCAGACCCAGACCATAACAGGGAGGATAAGAATCATGGAGAATTTTCTTTGGCTAGGTTAATCTGTTTTTGCATATGTGAAGACTATAGAGGCCTAATATTAAAAATGGGACAGACTGTACACAGTACTAGAAACAACCTTAATTTTTAAACTTGCACAGAAATGAATAGATACACAAATAAGTGCAAGTAGTACTAGGGAAATGTAAATAAGATTGATGCATTGTATTGACATCAATATCCTGATTGTGATATTATAATTTTGCAGTTGTCAACACAGGGAGAGACACTGGGTCTCTCTCAGTATTATTTCTTATAATTGCAGGAGAATTGCAGGTTCAAAGCCAGCCTCCGCATTTAGTGAGGTTCTCAGCAACTTAGCAAGATCAAATAAAAATAGGGGTGGGGATGTGGCTTAGAGGTAGAATCCTCCTAGGTTCAATCCCTAGCACTACAAAAAAAAAAAAGAAAAACATGAAAATAGCATCAACCTAGCGATACCTTATTTCCAAATAAAGAAATAAAATCGGGCTGGGGGTGTAGAATGCCTCTGAGTTCAGTCCCCAGTACCACCAAAAAAAAAAAAAAAAAAGAAAGAAAATAGGATTTATGCAAATGCATAGGAAGTTGGTTTGTAGGGGAAAGTGAGGAATTCATACAGCCATGTGTCTGTTGGAATGGCTGTTCTAAGAGAAGGCAAGAAGATAAGTTTGGTGACTTTGGTAGTCAGATTTGAAATACTGTAGCCAAAAGGGTGGCCCCAGGGATAGGGATGTGAAGTCTCGGGTGAGCTGTGCTGTAGCTGACCACATAAGCAGCCTGTTCTTCCTCTTCCCTTTCTCAGGGCTCTCAGACCTGGAGATCCTGGATTCTGTGCCCGCGCAAGGGTCCCGATGCCCTCAAACAAGGACTATGTCGTCAGGCCCAAGTGGAATGTGGAAATGGAGTCCTCCAGGGTAAGGGAGCAGAGGAAGAATAAGGTGGATCTCAGATGCAGATTTCCTTTGGACTTGTTATTTTATGATTAATAACCTGTTACTTTATGGTCAATAACCTGCACATTTCTGAAGGTTTATCTGATTCACAGAGATGTGTTTTTTTGGTCTTTGTGTAGCCAAGTCACAAATCAAGCAGAGAAAGAGAACAGTATTACCCAAGATTAAATTTCATTGCTGATTAACTTTTCTACAGACTTAAAATATTATCAAATCAGGGTATATCTTCTTAATCCCTTTGTTTCAAGTACATCTTGAAACCTAGAATGTTCTGATACAGTGTTTATTGTTAGTTTTTTTTTTTTTTTTTTTTTTTTAAGAACCTTAAGAAACAGAATTTACCTGCTTCTGTAGTCTCCCCCTCCCTTTCTTTGCAGCTGTTTAATGAATTCTGTTGTGAAATAATTAGGGTAGACACTTCCTCTGTCATATTGGTAGACACTACTCAAACCCTGTTTCTCAGTAATCTTTGTTCTCCAATCAAACCACCTTTCTAGCCCGGTATTCTTAAAAAGGGCCTCAACAGATTGGAAAAGCATAAGAGGCGGTTTGCAGAACAGAAACGACTCAGCAAAGTGCACCGTGCTGTCAAGTTCAGCATTGAAGGCAACAGGATGCCCTTGTAGTTCTGGCCTTCCCAGAGCGTACCCAAGAGGTATCTCTAAGGAAGCGTGGGCTGTGCATGAGCTTGAATTGTCACAGTTAAAACAAGTGTGTGTGTGTGTGTGTGTGTGTGTGTGTGTGTGTGTGTGTGTGTGCGCCTTAACCAGAAAAGGCCTTGCCTGCTCTTACACTTCTGAAATAATGACCCCAGTAGGCAACTTAGGACATTTAAATCCTCTTGACTATTTGGAAGTTAACATGGGAGTCTTTTCCATTGTCAGTAACCTAGAGAGTAATAGATTATTTCCAGTAGGCATTTTGTTCTTCCTAACTGGTACCCATTTTTATGAAAAAGACTTTTGTTAGGGCCCAGAACCTAGTCATATAAACTGGCTAGTGGCTTCTTGGTGGAAGGGAGATGGCTTATTTTCCTGTTGTCAGTGGCTCAGCAACATACATTTGAGGACTCATTACATAAAGCCCTCTACTGAATATTTAGGAGATGTATGTGATGAGTATATATTCAGTACATGGTCAGAAGTGAAAAGACTTTGGAATGATCGTAAGCTAGAGTCATTGACGCTCTGGGCTTTGAGATTAATAGTGCCACTGTGTGACATTTTTGTCGCAGATGTTTGTTGCCTGCCTTTGTGTTTCTTCCCGACCTCTGCTTTGGCAGCTATTTCCATGGACTCCACTTACCTCTTGCCAGTTCACTTTGTTATTAAAATCTATGAAGACAGAAAACAACTTTTTATTTAATTGAGAATAAATCAAGCATAGGGGAGGATTAGTTCCATGCTGAGGACTTCTTCCCCTGTACTATGATTTTCCTAACTTGGACCATGTCCATGTCCCTTGGCCACCTCTCCCTCATATTCCTCCCCTTTTTTTTTTAACCTTCCCCTCCTTTTCCACTGTCTCCCCCCTCTTTTGTTTTGGTGCTGGGGTTGAACCCAGGGGCATTCTACCTCTGAGCTATACTCCCAGCCCTATTTTTAATGCTTTATTTGGAAACAGGGTCTCACTAAGTTGCTGAGGCTGCTTGAGAACCTGTTATCCTCCTGTCTCAGCCTCCCAAGTACTGGGATTGCAAGTGTGGGCCACCACTCCTGGCTGTCTCCTCCCTTTTTTTAGCCATCTGTTTCATAATATTTCCTCCACAACACTTAAGTTTTTGAGATTTGGAAACTATAATATAGTCAAGAAAATGTAATTAAAACTCGCAGCAACCAGTCTACTTTGGAATCATGCCTTGTGATCTCAGGGGCCATGCACTTGTTTGCTGGTATTGCTGGCTTTAGTCCCACCTCCCTGTAGTTGGAGGGGGTAGATAAGCCTCCTGACCTCTTGCTAGAGCGCGAGGAGAAAGAGGAGCTCCAGGAGAGCTCTTTTCCTTTGTCCCCAACACTCCATGGGTTGTGATGTGCTGTTGAGGCTGTACTTAGGCCTATACAGCTCTGTCAAAAAAAAAAAAAAAAAAAAAGTCATGCTGGCTGTGGTGGCATAAGCCTTTAATCTCAGTACTTGACAGGCTGAAACAGGAGGATCACAGGTTCAAGACCAGCTTCAGTGACTTAGCAAGGCCCTGTTTCAAAATAAATAAACTAGGTTTGGGGGTGTAGTCAGAGGCAGAATGCTCCTGAGATCAACCCCCAGCGCCACACATACATACGCGCGCGCGTACACATACACATATATGTATATACCATGTTTGGGAACTGATAATCCTGTCACTTTCCTGTTTACTGTCCTTAAACCACATGACAAGTTTTTCTGTTCAGAAAGGTTTCTTGCAAAGCTGGGCATGGTGGTGCACACTTGTAATCCCAGTACTTGGGAGGCTGAGACCAGAAGATCCAGGTTCGCGGCCAGCCTCATCTACTTAGTGAAGCCCACCGCAAATTAGTGAGACCCTGTTTCAAAATAAAGAACAAAAAATAGGACTGGGGGTGTAGCTTGGAGTAGAATGCCCCTGGGTTCAATCCCCAGTACTGCAACAAACAAACAACAACAACAAAAAAACGAAGGTTTCTTGCATATTCACTCCAGGCTCATATTGCACAGACACTAATAGGGAAGAAATCTGGAGTGAGTAAATGTTATTTTTGAAGTTGCATGAGTAAATTTAAAACCCTTGGGAATTTAAATTTAAAACACAGACATATGTAACACCATTTTAATCCCCACTTCCAAAATTCTGTTCTTCCACTAAGTCATCATTAACAATCTTTTGTCAGGCGTGGTGGTGTACACTTGTAATCCCAGTACTTGGGAGGATGAGACAGAGGATCACAGGTTCACAGTCCGCCGCAGCAACTGAGGCACTCCGCAACTTAGCGAGACCCCTGTTTCAAAATAAAAGGATGAACCGGGCGTGGTGGCACACGCTTGTAATCCCAGCATTTGGGAGGCTGAGACCGGAGGATCTGGGTTCACGGCCAGCCTCAGCTACCTAGTGAGGCACTCCGCAACTTAGTGAGACCCTGTTTCAAAATAAAGAATAAAAAATAGGGCTGGGATAAAAAATAGCTCGGAGATAGAATGCCCCTGAGTTCAATCCCCAGTACCACAAAAAAATAAAAAATAAAAATAAAAAGATAAAACAGAGCTGGGAGTGTAGCTCAGAGGTAGAATGTCCCTGGGTTCCATCCTCAGTACCAAAAAAAAAAATACAATTTAATGTTTTTAAATGTATTTCTAGGTATGCCGCAAACTTCGTTTTCATAATTGTAGAAAAATTTGAGGTTATAAAAAGAAAATTACCCATGGACTCACTGTTCCAAAGCACTTTGATATATTTATTGCTTTTTTTCCTTATATACTTTAATGTGTATAGTACTGGGGACTGAACCCAGGGATGTTCTACTTCTGAGCTATACCCTTCAGTTTTGTTTAATTTTCTATTTTGAAGCAGGGTCTAAGTTGCAAAGGACCTCACTACGTTGCTGAGGCTGGCTGCAAACCTGTGATCCTCCTTTCTCAGATTCCCAAGTACTGAGATTATAAGCGTGTGCCACCCTGCCTAGCTTATTATAATTTAAATTGTATTGTTTGTAACTTTAGTCATTTTCCTTTATTAAACCACTTTGTATATTTATTATTTTTAATGGCTATATAGTAGTCTGTGACCATTATATGAATATATAATTGTTCCTCTATGGTTTCTGGGTTGTACCCCACACACACACTCTTAAGTAATGCAGTAACTTATACTATACTGTATTTTTTTATATGTTCATCTGTTCCAAGGAGTGCTTTTTAAAAATAACACTAAAAGACAGAAACAATGCATGTTTTTGCATAGACTTTTTAAAAGTACAGAAAGCATTAGACAAAATTCATGTTATCTGTAATCTCACATCTCTTTTGTGTGTGTGTGTGTGTGTGTGTGTGTGTGTGTGTGTGTGTGTGTGTGGTACTGGGGATTGAATTCAGAGGCATTCTACCTTCGAGCAATACCCCCAGCCCGATTTTATTTCTTATTTGGAAACAGTGTCTAACTAGGTTGATGAGAGTCTCACTTCTTGCTGAGGCTGTCCTCGAACCTGTGATCCTCCTATCTCAGCCTCCCAAGAACTGGGATTACAAGCGTGTGCCATCATGCCCGGCCTAATCTCACATCTTAATATTGGCATTTTGAATTTTTTTTAGGGGGAGTCCTTCTTATGTGCATATATAATTATTTTTTTTCAAGTAACAATGATTTTATTTAATTAATTAATTAATTTTTGGATACTAGGGATTGAACCCAGGAATGTCCTACCTCTGAACTATATCTCCAGCTCTTTTTATTTTTTATTTTGAAACAGGGTCTCACTAAGTTACTGCATGCTGGCCCAGAACCTGTGATCCTTCTGTCTCAGCCTCCCAAGTACTGGGATTACAAGCATGCGCTACCATGCTGAGTCATGGTTATATTCTCTTATACCTTGTTGGTTTTGTTTGTTTGCCTTTTACTGAGTATGGTAAAATTCCATTTGACTAAACATTTCTTAGCAATTTAATATTGTGTAACCATAAAATTATGGACAATTTTTTTTAAGTGAACGTACCTTGCTAATCTTTAAAGCTGCTTTTATTTTTGTGTGTGTGTGTGTGTTGTTTTGTGTTTTTTATCCCTCTGATAAAATAGTGCAGCATAAAACCAGATGTAGTGGCGCACACTTGTAATCCCAGTACTTGGGAGGCTGAGACAGGACGATCACAGATTCAAGGATAGCCTCAGCAAGTAGTGAGACTCTCCTCAACCTAGTGAGATCCTGTTTCAAAATAAGAAATAAAATCCAGCTGGGGGTGTAGCTTGAAGGTAGAATGCCCCTGGGCTCAATCCTCAGTACCACACACACAAATATATATATAGTACAGCGTGCATTTTCAGTGTCCTAGGGAAGTATGGTACAGAGTTGATGAGATCAGGAAGAAAGATCTGCTGAATTTGTCATGTCAGATACTATGGTTAGATGTGTTTTCAGGCATCTGCCAGCTGCATCTGTGGTAAGTCAGTTGTTTGGGACCACCCAGGAAAGCCTTTACAGATAGTGAGCCGGTGACATAGCCTTTCTCATTTGACAGTTTTATGCTAACTCATTACTAGTGCCAAGTATTGAGATGAATATATGGTAATATTCATGACTGGGATATTCCTAGAAAGTCTAGGATGAATGGTCAGCATGGCGCTAAAGAAAGAGTTTCTTGGGCCAGGCATGGTGGCACAGGGTTGTAATCCCAGTACTTAGGAGGCTGAGACAGGAGGATCCAGGTTGGTGGCCAGCCTCAGCTATTTAGTGAGGCCCTCTGCAATTTAGTGAGACCCTGTTTCAAAATAAAGAATAATACTGAAAAAAAAAAGTTTCTTGCCCTTCAGCATTCTTTTGAGTTGAGCTTCAGAAGCGGTTCAGTAAACATCTGGGAAGAGTTATTAGAAAAACCTATCTCTTTAATTACTCACCATCCTTAAACTTCTGAATTGTTAGCACCACAGTCAGCAAGAAGACTTTTTACATCAATGGCAGACCTTTCCCATATTTCTCAAAAGTGTCAATTTCTTGGAGATCACATCTTTATAAGACACGTCATCTTCAAAATATAAGGGGAAAAATCCCAGTACTTGGGAGGCTGAGACAAGAAGATCACAGGTTCGTGGCCAGCCTCAGCTACTTAGTGAGACCCTGTTTCAAAATAAATTAAAAATAGGGCTAGGGTTGTAGTTCAGAGGTAGAATGCCCCCTGGGTTCAATCCCTAGTACCGCCCAAAAAAAAAAAAAAAAAAAAAATATATATATATATATGAATGAAAGGCATGGTGTTGTGGCTCATGCTTGTAATCCCAGTACTTGGGAGGCTAAAACAGGAGGGTATGTCCTGGCCAGCCTCAGCCACTTAGTGAGGCCCTCCACAACTTAGTGAAACTGTTTTTTTTAAAAAAAAAAAATAGGGCTAGGAGTATAACTCGTAGGTAGAATGCCCCTGGCTGGGTTTCATCCCCAGTACACCACACCACACACACACACACACACACAAATAAATAAATAAATAAATAAATAAATAAATAAATAAATAAATAAATAAATACAACTAAACCTTTAAACACTTAAACATATGGGGCAGTCCTGGAAGGAGAGCACAGGCCCTGGTTTGCCCAGGATTGTAGAACTTTGAGGCAGAGCAGGAATTCACCCCAAGTCTGAAACTCTAGAGCTCCAGCATATAGGAGTCAGCTTCACTAATCATCTGTCTACCTTTGTTCTTAATGCCTAAGGCTTTATTCTTAGATGACTTTGCTTTTTATTCTTCATTTTTATACCAACGCTGTTTGAACGTATGTGTCAAATGGTCAGCCCCATGTTTGGTTTTTGAGAAGGAAAATCATACAGTCAAACATCATGTAAATAATAGATTGAGAGAGGATTGTAGTCTCAGTCTTTCCCTTCTAGGAGATTCCATGGACTGTGGCAAGATTAAAAATAAGGCACCAATAGTAATAGTCTTCATTGAGAGAGTTTAATGGGTGTTTCTGTTACTGCTGTCTAATATTTGCTCTCTTCCTGAGGTCACTAAAGCATATCCTGGTTATTTTAGAGCTAGGAACTCTTCTGACTGCTAACTCTCAGATACAAGAAGATGAAAGACAAAACTAGACTGACATACTTGAATAATTTGCTCTTTAATTTACCTCCCACTCTTAGTTTCAGGCATCCTCCAAGAAAGGTATCAGCCGACTGGATAAACAGATGAGAAAGTTCACAGATATCAGGAAAAAGAGCAGATCTGCACACGCAGTGAAAATCAGCATTGAGGGCAATAAGATGCCGTTGTGACCTTGCCTGGTGTGTGTCCTGTCTGCCCAGAGAAATGCACAATGGACTCTTTGGAAAGAGAAGATATTTTAAATTTTTTTAGTGTGTCTGTAAATGGTTCACCTTGTATCGGATGTTGTCATAGGACTCATTTCTCTCAGTTGTATTTAAAATTGTTTGTTGTGTACTTTGTACAGAATACTAGTCATACTTCTATAAACTTTACACAATAAAATTTCATTCTGTTTTGGGGGGGTTGTCTCTTCATTGTCTTAGAGGATGCATTTTCTTCTTTTTTTTTTTTTTTTTTTTTTTTTTGGCGGTACTGGGGATTGAACCCAGGGGCATTCTACCTCCGAGCTACACCTCCAGCCCTATTTTCGTTCTTTATTTTGAAACAGGGTCTCACTAAATTGCGGAGGGCCTCACTAAGTAGTTGAAGCTGGCCATGAAACTACTATCCTCCTGTCTCAGCTTCCCAAGTAGAGGGATTACAAGCATGGGTCACTGTGCCCGGCTAGATGATGCATTTTCTTTAGGGGCAAAAAACTTGTTGTTGGCGAGTGAAAAAAATCTTAAGATACTGTAGTGGTTTGTGACCCTTCAAAGTTTAGACCTGCCTGACTGTGATATAAGAAATTTAAGCGTGGTGGTGCATGCTTATAATCCCAGTACTTGGAAGACAGAGAGGAGGATTGTGGGTTTGCAGCTACATAGTGAGGCACTCCACAACTTAGACTGTTTCAAGATAAAGAATAAAAAATAGGGCTGAAGGTGTAGCTTGGAGATAGAATGCCCGTGGGTTCAATCCCCAGTACCACCAAAAGAAAGAAATTTGGTCTTCTGCGGGCGTGGTGGCGCGCACTTGTAATCCCAGCATTCGGGAGGCTGAGACCAGAGAATCCGGGTTCATGGCCAGCCTCAGCTACCTAGTGAGACACTCCGCAACTTAGTGAGACTCGGTTTCAAAATAAAGAATAAAAAATAGGGCTGGGGGTGTAGCTCGGAGATAGAATGCCCCTGAGTTCAATCCCCAGTACCGCAAAAAAAAAAAAGAAATTTGGTCTTCCCTGAGAGAGGAGTACCTTTAAACCCTTGGACTTTGGAATGGTAGGATTATCTTTGTTATGCTAATGAGGGGCTTGAATTGGGCTCCTGGGTGGCTTTAAGGTAGAGGCTGGTCATCAGACCTGTAGGCCAGTTACCTGGTCTGTTTCATTTGGGAGTGGGAGGGAGTACTGAGGATTAAACTCAGGGGCATAAAAACCCTGCCTGGTTTTATTTTTATTTTCATATGGTCTTGCTAGGTTGATGAGAATCTCACTACTTGCTGAGACTGTCCTTGAACCCGCCCAAATACTAAGACTACAGGCATGTGCCACCACGCCTAACTGACCTGTTTGATTTAATCAGCCAAGCTGTATAGTGAGGCCTCAGGTAAGAGCTCTGGACACCAAACTCATTGATGTGCCAGGAGAAGGGGTGGAAGGCACAGAAGCTCTGATTCCCTTTCAGACCTCCCCTGTATCTTCATTTGACTGGCCAGACTAATTTATATCCTTTATAAGAAAGCATGTAATCTTTTTTTTTTTTTTTGCGGTACTGGGGATTGAATTCAGGGGCATTCTACCTCCGAGCTATACCCCCAGCCCTATTTTTTATTCTTTATTTTGAAACCGGGTCTCACTAAGTTGCGGAGTGCCTCACTAGGTAGCTGAGGCTGGCCACGAACCCGGATCCTCCCATCTCAGCCTCCCAAAAGCTGGGATTACAAGTGTGTGCCACCACACCCGGCAGAAAGCATGTAATCTTAAGTATAATGTTTTGTAGTGCCTTCCTGAATTCTATGAGACATTTTAGCAAATTCTTCAATCAAGAGGTTCGTGGGAACCCCAAGTTTGTGGCCATTCAATTGAAATCATCAGTGGCCTGTAGACCCCACCATGGCTATCATCTGAGGTGGGCAGTCTTGTGGAAGAAGGCCTGAGTCCTAAATCTGTGGAGTCTGATACTAGCCTTGGGTGTCAGAATTGAATTACAGCATGCCAGTTGGAAGTTGAAATAGAGTACCAACAGAATTGTTTCTTAATGTTTTTCTTTTATTAGGGAATAATTATTTTGTCTAAATGAATTTAAATTTTTCTCCAAGAGTAGGAAATTATAATGGGAAAAAGTTCAGGAAATACTATTTTAGAGGAAATATGGATGCAACTGAAAAATTACTGTGATGAAAACCTAAAGCTATGTGGGTTTTTTTTTTTTTTTTTCGGTACTGGGGATTGAACTCAGGGGCATTACTACCTCCGAGCTATACCCCCAGCCCTATTTTTTATTCTTTATTTTGAAACCAAGTCTCACTAAGTTGCGGAGTGCCTCACTAGGTAGCTAAGGCTGGCCGCGAACCCAGATCCTCCGGTCTCAGCCTCCCGAATGCTGGGATTACAAGCGTGCGCCACCACGCCCGGCTTTGTGATACTTTTAAAATTATTTTAATAGTCTCTACAGGCTTAATTATAAGAGCTCTGATAGGTCAAGCTGAGTAAGCCCAAGAAAATTTTATCATAAGCCTACTCTGATAAAAATTGGGGCCTTGCTTTTCAAAAGCAAATGAGAATATTATTGGCCATAAAGACTTGGGGTGGGGGGTACTGGGGATTGAATCCTAGAGCATTCTACCTCTGAGCTACATTTCTAGCCTTATTTATTTACTTATTAGTTTTGTTTTCTTTGTGTGTGTGTGTGTGTGTCACTAGAGGTCGAACCCAGGGACATTCTACCTCTGAACCACACCCATAGTCCTATTTTCTTATTCCCTTTTGAAACAGGGTTTCACTAAGTTGTACAGGGCCTCACTGAGTAGTTGAGGCTGGCCGTGAACCTGTGATCCACCTGTCAGCATCCCAATTACTGGGATTACAGGTATGTGCCACCATGCCCAGCTGCTTTTTATTTATTTTTTTTATTTTAGTTTTTGTGTGTGTGTGGCACTGGGGGTTGAACCCAGAGGCATTCTACCTTTGAGCTACACCCCCCAGCCCAATTTTATTTCTTATTTGGAAACAGCGTCTCGCTAGGTTGAAGAGTCTCACTGCTTGCTGAGGTTATCCTCGAACCTACGCTCCTCCTGTCTCAGCTTCCAAGTACTGGGATTACAGATGCATACCACCACGCCCGGTTTAAGACCTTTGAACAGTAAGTAACACAAAACTTAGGCTCTTCTCATAAAAACCTTTCAGAACCTATTTACACTTAGCTTTCAACAGACTCAACACAGTGGCTTGTGATAGGTTGTAGAAAGCAAGTGCATTAAGGCAGTAGAAGTTACTGGCTAACAGCTAGGTGGAGACAGACTCAAAAAGACTTGAAGCCAGGCATGGTGGCTCACACCTATAGTCCTAGAACTTGGGAGAATGAGATAACAGGATCACAGGTTTGAGGACTGTCTCAGCAAGTAGTGAGACTCATCAACCTAGCAAGACCCTGTTTCAAAATAAAATAGGACTAGAGTGTAGCTTGGAGGTTAGAATGCCCCTGACTTCAATCCCCAGTGCCATAACAAAAAAGACTTGAAGCCAGGCGTGGTGGTGTACACCTGTAATCCCAGTACTTGGGAGCTGAGACAGGAGAATGTCAAATTCAATGACAGCCTCAGCAACTAGTGAGACTCATCAACCTAGTGAGACCCTGTTTGAAAAAATAAAAATAAACTGAGTGTTGCCACATGCTTGTAATCCTAGTGCTTGGGAGGCTAAGATAGTTTGATCACAGGTTCTCGGCCAGCCTCAGCAATTTAGGCCCTTTACAACTTAGTGAGACCCTGTTTCAAAATAGAAAATAAAATAGGCTTAGGGGTGTAGCTCAGAGGTAGAATGCCTCTGGGTTCAATCCTCGGTACCAAAAAAAAAAAATCTAAAACAAGCAAACAAAAACATGAGCCAGCATGATAAACCATGCCTGTAATCTCATACTTGGGAGGCTGAGACAAGAGGATTGCAGGTTCAAGGATAAGCCTCAGCAACTCAGCAAGTAAGATTAGTCAATTTAGCAAGACCCTGTTTCTTTTTTTCTTTTTTGTTTCTTGTGGTACTGGGAATGGAACTCAGGGGCATTCCACATTGGAGCTACACCCCCAGCCCTAGTTTTATTCTTTATTTTGAAACAGGGTCTCACTAAGTTGCAGAGGGCCTCACTAAGTAGCTGAGGCTGGCTGTGAACCTGCAATCCTCCTGTCTCAGCCTCCCAAATACTGGGATTACAAGCATGCACCACCACACCCAGCCCTAAGACCCTGTTTTAAAAAATAAAAATAAGCTGGGTGTGGTGGCACACACTTTAATCCCACTAGTTGGGAGACAGGAGGATCGCAGGCTAGCAGCCAGCCTCAGCTACTTAGTGGGGCCCTTTGCAACTTGGCGAGACCCTGCTTCAAAATAAAGAATAAAAACCGGTCTGGGCTATAGCTCAGAGGTAGAATGTCCTTGGGTTCAATCCCCAGTACTGCAAAAAATAAACTGGGCATGGTACATACACTTGTAATCCTAGTATTTAGGAGGCTGAAGCGGAAGGATTGCAGGTTTGATACCAACCTCAGCAATTTAGGCCCTTTGCAATTTAGTGAGACCCTGTTTCAAAATAAAATAGTGCTGGGAGTGTAGCTTGGAGGTTCAATCCCTAATTACCCACCCCACACACACACCAAATGCTTAAGAACACAAAAGCACAGCCATCTAAGGGAAGCTTTGACAAATGTTGGCCATTAAAACAACTAACCAGCCGGGAGTGGTGGCGCACGCTTATAATCCCAGCATTCGGGAGGCTGAGACCAGAGGATCCGGGTTCTCGGCCAGCCTCAGCTATCTAGTGAGGCACTCTGCAACTTAGTGAGACCCGGTTTCAAAATAAAGTAAAAAGTAGGGCTGGGGGTATAGCTCAGAGGTAGAATGCCCCTGAGTTCAATCCCCAGTACCGCAAAAAAAGAAAAAAAACAAAACAAAACAAAAAAACAACCAAGGAAGTCAAGCAAGTTTCATTGGCCTTCATTGAGGTAAGTACCAATTAACTGAAAATGTTACTTATGCAGGGTGAAATACCTGATGGTACCAGGTAAAAAAATGATAACCATACCTATGGAATTCAAAATGAGAATTTCTCTTGAACTATATATGTATGTATGTATTTGTGGTACTGTAGATTGAACCCAGGGTCATCATACTGCTGAGCTACACCCTCAACCCTTTTATTTCTTAGGGTCTCACTGGTATTGAACCTGTGATCCTTCTGTCTCAGCTTCCCATATCCTGGGATTACAGATGAGTGCCACCGCACTTGGCAACTCTTTCTTTTTAATCTATTTCTCATCTTCCTCTTGTTGGTCTGCCCCTCAAAGCACAAGTTTTGTTTTTATTTTTTAATGTTTTATCATTTCTCCCTCTTCTGTCCCCTTATCGTGATATGACTATTAATGACTGTTAGTCATTTTCCACCTTTTTTTTTTTTTTTTTTTTTTTTTTTTTTTTTTTTTTTTTTTTTTTTTTTTGCAGTACTGGAGACTGAACCTAGAGACATTGTGCTTCCAAGCTATACTCCCAGTTCCCAGCCCTATTTTTTTTTAATATTTATTTATTTTTATTTTATTGCAGTACTAGTTGATTGAACCCAGAGGCATTCTACCTCTGAGCTATACCCCAGCCCTATTTTTTTATTCTTTATTTTGAAACAGGATTTCACTAAATTGCAGAGGGCCTCACTAAAGTAGCAAGACTGGCCATAAACCTGTGGTCCTCCTATCTCAGCCTCCCAAGTACTGAGATTACAAATGTATGCCACCACACCTGGCTTTTATTTTTATTTTGAAATGGGATCTCACTAGGTTGATGAGAGTCTCACTACTTGCTGAGGCTGTCCTCAAACCTGTGATCCTCCTATCTCAGCCTCCTAAGTACTAGGATTAAAGGCGTGCGCCATCACACCTAGCTCTCTTCTTTTTTGATACTGGGGATTGAACCCAGGACCTCACATATGCTGAGCAGCACTGTATCACTTAGCTATATCCTCAGCCCTTTTTAAAAATTTTGAGACAGGATCTTGCTAAATTGTCCAAGCTGGCAATCCTTCTGCCTCAGCCTCCCTCCACAGTAGCTGGGATTACAGATTACCACACTTGACTGACAACAGAATTGTATTGTTTCACAGTTTTGGAGGCTGGGAGTCCAAAGTCAAGGATTCAGCAAAGTTGGTTCCTTCTGAGGGCTGCAAGGGAGAATCTGGTCTGTACCTGTGCTTAGTGACCACTGGTGTGCTTTTCAGTCCTCGGCTTGTGTGGTGGGTGGTGTTGATGTTGGTTGATTGATTAGAAGTCTCACATGAACAACAGTGGAGTCAGTGATTTTTAGAGAAAATTATTATTAGGGCAGCTGAAGGACCTGGAGAGGAGAGAAATAGAGATCTTTCCCAGCTCTCCTTCTACCAGTGTCTTTCTTTTCTTTTTTTTTTTTTTTTGCGGTACTGGAGATTGAACTCAGGGGCATTCTACCTCCGAGCTATACCCCTAGCCCTATTTTTTTTTTTTAATTCTTTATTTTGAACCCGGGTCTCGCTAAGTTTCCGAGTGCCTCACTAGGTAGCTGAGGCTGGCCTCGAACCCGGATCCTCCGGTCTCAGCCTCCCAAATGCTGGAATTACAAGCGTGCACCACCACGCCTGGCTCCAGTGTCTTTCTTATATAGAGGATTTTAACCAAAATATTGTAAGAGTGATTAAAACAGGAGACAGCAGAGTAGTCATGGGATGAGTCAGGAAAAAACATTAAGGTAGTCACAGATGAATCAGGGAAGGAAAGGACAAACAAGGAAGTTGTCAGGGTCTTTGCTTATCTGTCTTATTTGGTCCTTGGAGATTTGTCTGAGTGCAGAAATCTCCACTTGGGTGGGTAGTGTGCCCCTCCAAGCCGGACCGAAGTGACCACAAAGCTGATTAACAAGGCTCCCAACATTTCCTCCTTTTTTGTCTTTGAGATGAGGCCAGTAGTATTTGTCAGCCTGGGAGAATTGTCACTGGTTTCCCAGGATGACACAAAGTATACTCTGACATGCATCAAATCAGACACTAATAGGTTTGACAATTTTGGATACATTAATGGTGATTGCCAATTGTTTCATTTTAGCAATGCAGAGTCAAATTGGATAGACAACTTTAAATCCCACTAATAAAGTTTTAAAAGCACTTATGATCTAAAATTTAGAGTCCAATTTTGTGGCCTAAGATGTGGCACTTTTCAGTCTTCGTCATGCACCATCTTTTCAGTTTCTGGATGTGACTGGAGCAGGGCGAGTTGTCCTCCTCAGGATCGGCTTTCTTGACTTTTCAGATTTTTCGTGAGCAATCTAATGTTGTATCTGGGGCTGTTGGCTCTAGGGCTGCTAACTTCAGGTGGCTGTGATAGACTGGGATAGCTAAACTGGTGTTTTGTCTAATACCCATTTATACATTTTAACATTTGGGAAGCACAAATACAGCATTACAGTTACACAAGAGTTAACTTTCACTTTAGAAGTGAAATTTAGATAATCATAGAGAACACAGTAAAAACCACAGGAAATTATCTTAATAAAACCTCACTGTAAACCTTTTCAATAATTTTAAAATATAACCATCTTTATCACACATGCAATATTCCTTTCATAAGCTTTGTTATGGGGGGGTTTGGTGGGTTAGCATAAGTAAGGCCATTTTGTAAAAGCAGCTATGTAATGTTCTAGGTGGAAAAGTACCACCTCACCTGTAAATGACTAAGCCAGTAAACAAAGGACTAGCTGGGTCACAATGCCCCTCTTGAACTCCTGCCCAAGCCTGTATCCTAGAATCGTTTGTTTCAAATCTCTGAACCGCAAAAGGGGACTTTCCACTGTGCACTAGCCAATCAATGTAAAGATCACGAATCCACCCCCCTTTTGTGTATATAATGTTAATGATCACTAGTTTCGGGGTCTCTGCCG